>JAEQML010078227.1:0-12534 GCA_016904865.1 Pissodes strobi | reverse complement strand
TATAATAACATTTCTCAACTAAAAAATCTTTCAACATTCTTTTAAAGGACAGTGAACTATTACAAGTTTTAATCTGCAAAGGCAAATTATTAAACATATTTGGACCTATGTTAAGAACGAAATTTTTTGATCTGCTTAATCTATTCTTTGGTATTAAAAAGTTATCCTGGTAACGAGTATTATATGAATGATATTCATTATTTCTTAGGAATTTTTCCTTATTGTCAAACACAAAAAGACAAATTTGATATATTACAGCACACGGTACAGTTAAAATTTTAAATTCCTTAAAGAAGGGAACACAAGAAGTTCGACTTGACACACCCGCCATACAGCGGACCACACGTTTCTGCGATTTAAAAAACGGTATCTGTAAATGAAGAAGTGCCCCAGAATTGGATGCCGTACAAAATGCGCGAGTGTACCATAGCATAGTAAACACTCAATAGCTGGTGTGGCTCTAGAACAGTCCTTAAATTTCGGACAGCAAAACAGAGACTGTTCAATCTGCCAGCCAAATCCAGGCAATGACTCTCCCATGACAAAGTATCGTCCAGGACAAGACCGAGAAACTTAACAGATTTTTCACGGCTTAGCCGTGAATTTTGGCACCATAGATCTAAATCGATTTCCGCACGGGTTTGATTTGTATGGAAGACCATAAAATGAGTCTTAGAAATATTCAAGAACAGGTTGTTGTTAACAAACCAATCATTCAGCTCTTTAATTGCCTCACTCACTGCAACATCCATGGAGGCATGTTTGTCATTTTTGACAACTGCTGTAGTATCATCAGCAAAAGCCACTATTTTGCTTTCTGATAGGTCCGCTGGTAGGGGGTTTACAAACAAGAGGAATAGAATAGGTCCTAATACGGAACCCTGTGGTACGCCAATGTTAACATCAAGGCTTTTTGAGTTGTGCTTTTTCCCCGTTTGATCACCCACCTGAACAAACTGCCTTCGAAATCTTAAAAATGAAGAATACCAGTTCAAAACACTCCCAGCAATACCATACTGCTCCAATCTATCAAGAATCATGTCATGATCAACACAGTCAAACGCCCTGCTGAGATCACAGAATATCCCAACAGGGCGCTCGCCTGCTTCAAGACCCTCCACTATCCCATCCAGGAAAGACAAAATTGCTGTTGAAGTAGATTTTCCAGCTCTAAAACCATGCTGACATGATGATAATATATCATTGTCATTTAAGTGTTGTATAAGTCTCTCAAGCATAGCATATTCAAATATTTTCGAAAAACAAGAGGTTAAAGCAATAGGGCGGTAATTTTCGGTCATTGCTGGATCTCCCTTCTTAAAGATTGGTATGATTTTCGAGCACTTTAGAATATCTGGAAAGATTCCAGTCTCAAAGGAAGTGTTTACCAGATGCGTTATTGGCTCTAGACATGCCTCCAACATGGCTCTTTTAAATATATTTGTTGGGATATCATCAGGACCCGCAGATTTTTTATTTTTTATTTTTTTCGAAATTAGTGCATACATTTCATTTTCAGAGAATGGAATTACTGTCATGGTGGGAAAGGTGGTCCTGTTATTGTCAGTATTCTCGGAAATTAAATTTTTGTCATGGTTTAGTTTCTCTAGGATCCGAAGTGGTGCATCTACAAAGAAATTATTAAAACGATTTGCAACAGCGCAGGAATTTTGCACAATTGCCCCATTTTCATCCCTCATCCTTAAATCTAAATCTGAGCGCTTATTACTTGTTCCCCTCGTAAGCTCTGTCACTACTGACCAAGCTGCCCTTGAGGAGTTGTCCGAATTAGAAATTTTTTCTTGGTAGAATGATTTTTTCGATTTTCCCAACAATTTTTTATGCTCACCGCGCGCTGATTTGTACAAGGCGTCCATCCCAGGTATACCTCGACTAATATAATGCAAATTTTTGAGGTTTTGACTAGATTGTTTGACTTCTTGTGTTACCCATGATTTTTTGTTTCTATTGAAATATCTTAACTTACTTGGAAAAAACATATTAAAATACTCTAAAAATGTATTATAAAAGGTGTTGAACTTTTGTTCATAGTCTGCAATACTATAAACACCAGACCAATCCTCACTCTTCAGAGTCGAATTAAAACTATCTATATTTACAGAGCTGTAGATCCTACAGATACTTCTAACTACATTGCTTTTATTTGATGTTGTTTTCAACCATCCTGAGTTAAAAAGGACAGTCTCGTGGTCAGAAAAGGGATTATTATCTGCCACTGCCTCCGAACAGTTAGATAAATTTGTATAAATTAGGTCCAATGCTGTAGAGGCAGTAGAGCAAACTCGTGTTGGTATATTTACTTTATTTTGGAGGTTAAAACGCAACATTAGTTCATTTAACTCCTTTTTGTTAGCAGAAGTCAAGCTGTGAGGGTTAAAGTCACCCATCAGGATTACCTCAGAATTAGGTCTGTAAAACTTATCCAATAAATTTTCTATGCTTTGTTCAAACACAGAAAAATCGCCACATGGCGACCTATAACATAAAAACAGCAAAATATATTTTTTTGTCTCGTAGAACCACTTAACGCCGCAAACTTCAAAGTGTTTTTCTTCACAATACTCTTTCAAGTCGAGAACACTACACTTCGCTTCATTTCTAGCCCACAGTGCAACACCACCTCTGTTAAAAGTGGTTCGACAAAAATTAGTCCGCAGCGTGAATCCTGGAATCGTCATATTTTCAACATTCGATGGCTTAGCCCAGGTCTCGGTCATACATATGAAATTTATACCGCAATGTCCATAGGTTATGTCAAGAAAATCGGATTTTTCGGTGGAAAATCCTTGAACGTTTAAAAGGATTATGTCGTGAGATGATGCAGTTTCAACGCCTACATTTGAGGTCTTTTCAGAGTTCTTGGGTGAAAAAACCGATTCACTCTAACTCCACTTGGCCATAAGGTGGGAGTCAGAGCCGCCCGTAACTTACTCTCGGCAACAGTAACCTTAAAAGACGAGTAATACTTTGGATACTTTGAACTTAGCTTTTCCACCCGGACCTCTGGAAAAACAGGCTTAAGAAAATCAACAAGTTCATCCTCAGTTGTATCAGGATGTAATTTATAAACATGCAAAAAAGCAAGACTGAGAGGGGTTTTTAAAGATTGACCATTCCCGGTGTTGGATCCCACTATTGCTTTGTTTTTTGATCGTTTTTTCCTATATGTAACTTTTGTAAATGTTTCATCCTCATCGTTATTGTGTACGTTCAACTGAACGTTTTCTATTGCTTGCCTTACTTGATTGGCGCTTATATTTAAATGATTCCGCGATGTATGTGCGCTCGTGCGGGATCCATCCGGTATACGCTGCTTCCAGTTGCCTGCGCCACCGTTCATCTCGATGTTTTGGACTTCATTCGGTCGAGCTTGAGAAGCGACTGGCAGTGGAGATGGGGCCCGCGCGCCGCGCATCGGAGTCCTGGGGTCTGAAACGGTACCACAGGCGGAGCCTTCACTCGTAGTGCTTGCAGATGTATTTTGTTTTGATACTGATATTTGGGCAGTTTGTTTACATATTTCCGACATAACCTTGGTGTTTGAATTTTGAGTTGTAGAATGTTTTAAAAGGCTAATGATGGTATTTAAGTTTTGCACTGACCTTTCTTTTTCCTCCAAGAGGGTCTTGGCAGCAGCAACCTCCACTTTTGCAACTTTAAGGTCCGCCAGTATATTCAAACAATGCATATTTACACAAGCAAGTTGGTCCATGGAATCCTGAAAAACATCTTCGGGAGAGGAGCTTATATAGGATTCTAAAAAGTTGCGAGCACTTTCCCCGACAATACAACCTTCGGGAATTCTTTTATGTACAATAATCTGAATTAATTTATCTTTCGTCAGTTTGTTTAAATCACTTGTTATTTGAGCAATATCTGCACTTGTCGCCATCTTGTACAGTCGAGTTCATGGTGCGCAATTTCCCATAAAATCGGCAGAAACCTTTGCTTACGGCTTGAAAAATATCCAAATTCTGCTATCCTGATTCATTTTCTCATCTTCAAATGGTTTTAAATGATATTTCAGGCAAATAAATCTACTTTTATACGCATCGATATGCTAAAAGTAAAATTTTACCCCGAAATCTGCCATAAAATCCATCAGAAACTGCTCCTAATCCTCGAAAATTGTCCACATTTTCCGATCATGACCCATTTTCCGGATTCAAGGCGTTTTCAATAAAATCTCAGTCAAAAAAACGTATACATTTACATATCATGTCAAAACCTTGGAAGATGCTTTCTTTCAAATTTCCCATAATGCATCAAAAGCAAAGCCTTCTAATAAATCTACTCATACGCATCGAAATGCTAAAAGTAAAATTTTACCTCGAAATCTGCCATAAAATCCTTCAGAAACTGCTCCTAATCCTCGAAAATTGTCCACATTTCTCGATCATGACCCATTTTTCCGGCTTCAAGGCGTTTTCAATAAAATTTCAGGCAAACAAAGGTATAAATTTATATATTTAACCTACACGTCACGTCAAAACCTTGGAAGACGCCATCTTTCAAATTTCCCATAATGCATAAAAGCAAAGCCTTCTATGCAGACTTGCAAAATTTCCAAAATAATGTTTTTGTTTGTGATTATCTGAAAATCGATGTGGAACTTTTTCGTATCACAGATCACAAGATTTACCCACTTTTTTCCCATCTTCCGCATCCTCGCGACTTGTTCGACGCTGTAATGACAATGGCTATATTGCCCTTTTTTTTAGACCTTGAAAAAAGTTAATTTTTTTATGATGGCATCAGGACCGGACTGGCAGGCCGGGCGATCGGGCGCAGCCCGATGGGCCGGGGGTTTGATGGGCCGGTCTGCTCTTTTTTACATTTTCACATATAGGACTGTGCTACGACCGTGTTGCGGCCGTCCAATCCTATTGTGAAAAAGTAGAATACCCGCGACGGCCGCAGCATGGTAATGCGTTTTAAACGAGGCGCACAGTCGGTGCACAGTCCTATATATGAAAATCAGCCTTAACGAAATATGACCGAAACTCGTCAAGGTAACACTGTAACATAAATATTTAAGGTAAGCAAAATTCTTGTTGTTGTTATTGTTGTAGTTTTTATATTGCTTTAAATAGTAATAATGTTCTCTAAAATGAAACTAACAGTTCCGGTCATTTCGCTGTTTGGACTCATAAATAAATCAGCCGTCTTTGTTAGAGAATCGTATTTAAGAATGAATGTGTGGAAATCAGCGTCAACAAGTAGTTTCTTAAATGTAATCGGAGAAACCAGATGTTGGTCCAAAGATAAGGCACTATTTAAAACTTTTGGTGATAGTAACGGAATCTTCGTACAATTATGCGAAACATTTTATGAAATAGCAGAATCTCAGAGCTTCAACGCAGAGATACGATATTCAGCACAAAGTCTTCTTGGCGGATTTTTGAAGTATCAAACAGTTATTACTTCAATTTTGTTCAAAAAAATTTGTATGCTTACTTCCCCCCTCTCGAAGTATCTGCAGACGTCAGGAATGGATTTGTTACAAGCATACCGCATGATCGAAGATACCATACAATCCCTTAAAACATTTTCCCGGGAGTTTGATAAAGTCATAGAAAAATCTGAAGAGTTTATACTTAAAGTAAATGAGCACTTTATAAAAAACGAAATTCCGCTGGAAGTCAACAAAGAAATGTCTGCTAAAAGGAGAATACGTAAAAAGAAATTCCACGATGAAAATTGTGAAGACGAAGCACTTCAAAATCCAGTGGACAAGTTTCAAGTAGAAGTTTTTAATGTCACTATGGACAAAGTCATCAGCGTCTTAGAAACTAGATTTGAAAAGCATAAAGAATTGTATGAAGACTTTGAGTGCTTTCACCCTTCAAATTTTTTTAATCTTCCAAGTTATTCGACAAACATTCTTCAAAAAGTCTGTGAAAAGTTAACCAAGTTTCACCCTGATATTACGCAAGATAATCCACAAATGGGACTTTTAGATTTTGGTTCCAAGTGCAATAAGTTGTCATCGGCATTACCAGAAGAAAATACCAAAGAAGAGTTTAAGATGAAGCTAAAGCCGAAAATAACACTTTGGATTATAAGTGCGGCAAAAACTGTATTAGCTGTTTTTACCATGATTTGCAGAAATACAATTTATATGCCGAGGCATACCCTGATCTAGAAAAAGCTTATAAATATTTATTAACACTTTCTATTTCTCAAGTAGCCTGTGAAAGGTCCTTTTTCCAAATTAAAGTTTATTTTAAATAGACTCAAGATCACTTAGAGGCTTTCATGCTTATGTCATGTGAATAAGATATTTTTCTACAGCCGCGTGCAAAATAACTAAATACTAAATTCAAATAAAATCGCAAAATCGACGAATGCCGTGGATCCTTATTTTGCGCTCTAGCGCGAACATGGAAAAGGAAATTCTCACTTTTTTCGTCTAGTGTGCTAAATGGTCATGGAAACTGAAGATAAATAAATGACAGTCGTGCGTTTGTTACAGTTTGTTGCTGGCACTCCTGTTCTAAATATGCCCGAAGCCCGAACATAATATGTCAAAACTGACAGTCATTTGCAAATTTCAGAATAAGTATAGAGAAAAATCTGAATTTAATTTTAAAAAATGCGGCTGTAGAAAAAGTTCTGTGTGTTTTTCGAGCGCAAAGTAAGATTGCCGTTTTCGAAAGATTACTGCGCTCCGCTACGCGTCGCGCAGTAACATTCTTTCTCAAGCGGCAATCCGTTACTTTGCGCTCTAAATACACAAATAACTATTTCATGTCTATTGAAAATAACGATATTGTGAATTAGTTGACAGATCACTGCAAAGGTTTAAGAGAGCAGCTCTCTTAAACCTGCTGTTTTTATTTTAATTTATTATTGTTAGCATTCTCATTCTAAGTTAACCTGTATCACAAACGTTTTAGTTCCATTTTAATATTTACCAATGTGCAATTATTTGAATTATTGCCATTAGAATTTAAATCTATCTTGTTTTTCATATTTTTATATATTTGTATTATCTAAAATACAAAAATAAATTATTTAAGGGTCGCGCAAACCAGAGCGGTGGCGGGCGCGGAGGCGGTAAAATACTGTGCGTGTAAGTTAATTAAAGACCGCAAACAGAAGCTATCTGGCAAATACACGTACGCCCGCCATCGCTCTGGTTTGCGCGACGCTTAATTATTATATATGAATATAATTTTTGTAATTAAACTGGGCCAACTGGGCCTAGATTTCTTTACGAACGTGCAATTAAAATGTGTTAATCAGTTTCGATCTATTTTTTTTGTTTTATACGTAATATAAATGTTTGATTTGAAGCTTTTTTTTCTAAACACAAAAAGGGCCGGTTGGAACTATGTGCCCGGGCCGCTTTGAAGACCCAGTCCGGCCCTGGATGGCATTAACTCTAAAACTGACAGAACTGCACGTAATTAGCATATAATGAACTAAATTGCTAAAAAATCAAGTTTTTAATTCCAATGTATAGGATTAGTCTGTATATTTCGAAAGCTTTTACCGGATCTATTATAAAATAAAGGAAGAAGTTGGCGATGCTCCTTTATTCGTTCTGGTAATAAATCATGGTAGTTCATGAAAAACCCTAATTTTCGTACTTAAATAATAAACTCAGTAGGCGCCGTTAAATAAATGAAATAACCCTGTCTCCCGCCCACTCTGATTTGACACCGATGGACTTCATTTTCTAAGAGGTCATGATTTTCAAGTCACGGTTCATTCAAAAATTCAAAGATTTTTTTTGTGGCTACTCTATATATTTCTTTAAGCTGAAAGTACGACGTTGCCGAAGTAGAAAAACTTAAGCATAGTGCTTACTAAACGACTAAAACAGCAGGCTTTTAGTTACATTTTACGTATTAAGGGACTCAATGACCCGCTCGCTCTCCTGACTTAATCCCGTTGGAATTTTTAGGATGCCACGTTAGAAAACCTAATTTAATTACTTGACTTTTAATAACGTTTCCCTTATTTGAATTGCCTACATATTTAAGCATAGGTTATATTGTTTAGAGTAAAAAGCTTTGTAAGTGAGACCATGTCTTTGTACAATAAAGTATATTTGATTGATTGATTGATAGATATCATACTCGTCTAAGCTCATTACGTCAGTTCTTCTATCCTTGTAACGTGATTTTTAAAATTGGTTTCATCGAATACTGCATCCTCCGGATCAAAAAAATATTCAGCTAAAAATCATTATAAAAATGACTCTTTTTTGGGAAATTTCGAAAAACGGGAACACTGGCAACAACGCCATTTTTATAACAAAACGCGAATACTTTGTATCATTGTTTAAGACAATGCTCGTATGTAAGAAAATAGGGATGTATTGCATTATTCAAAATCGATAAGTTTACATCCCTACTATGATTACCTATGTCGATGCATCAAATTACAATTAAATATATTATTGCTTAGTTCACGAGTTATTTCAATAACTCCAGTCTTCTCACTCATCCTGTGTGGAAAATAAGGCAGTTCATTTCATTATTACTTGAATTTTAAGAGAATTTTCGGGATATTTATGTCATATATGTTTGTGTATAGTATTGTAAATGTCCCAGAAATATACAATAATTGCTTATAAATTTGCAATCAAAGGAAAACGCAAACCTATTGCAAGTTCAAGGATAACGAGTATTATAATAGCGTGAATCATACAAATTAGGTCGATATAAATAAAATAAATTAAAAAACGTGGGACGATCTAATCAGTAAACTGTTCTGATTCAGACGTGGATATCTACATATTTTTAGAACTTGATAGATCAGGCGTGCAACAACATTTTAAAACCGTATTTTGCCCTCGGCTCCATTGCCATTGGAATGCTTATATGATTTACCGCAGTATTTGCTGTTGTGATTGAAAATTCGAAATTAGGAAATATGAAAGAAACTTTTAAGCTTTGTCAGATTGCTTGGAAAAATTATAATAAAAAATTGGCTTTATGCTTGTGTTTCAATGTTTACATGTTTTTAAAGCTTTGATGATGAAATGTAGGAAAGCGCGTTCTTAATTTTGCATTTTGACCAATAAGGAGCAGTGTCGTAAGAAGCAAAAAGCTCATATGGAAACTTAGCTTAATCTGTTTTCAAACTGTTCATATTGGCTACGTTTGAGTTGACGCTCGGACCAGTTCGAGTTCTATCGTTGTCTCTCTCGCTCTCTCTTCGATACAGGCGAGTCCAAAGAGAGAGACAGAAAGACAAATACGCAGCCATTATGTGATTAGTAGACATATAGATAAAAAACGAAAATAATGCGCAGCAGTCATAGTAGGCCAGGACCAAGAATAATAAAAAACTAGAGGAGGATGGTTACATCGTTAGCGTCTCGCCGCTGTGGAGAGCGTCATCCCCGAACTCCCCCGTGGATACATGTACGATTAAAAAAAAGCTGGTACAAATCTTAAAACTGTTTTTATTTTTGACACTTTCAGGCAGATCATATAAAAAAAAACCTTGCAAGGCGTTCTGGATTGTAGTTTATATTGGCTTTATATCTTATGCCAAAAAAGTTTATTATTTTATTTAATTTCTTTTTTCTGTTGGCATCAGTCACCTCGCTACTTTTTCCCTTTTTCTGCTTTTCCTATGCATTCCCAGTTTCTAAAATTCATTCGAATTATGATTCTTAACTTGCAGAAATCTCGAATAATATTTATTGGACATCTGGTTGCTCGATCATCTTTCTTTTTAAAAAATTTAAGAGCCAAATGGCCACCACCCTAGGGCCTTCCCTTAATGATTCAGCATGATGGACTTCGAAAAAGTTGTTCCATTTTTTGATTTTGTGACGGTTTTATCAGTCCTCCATAAGACAACTGCTGGACCCAGGATGGAATATTATAGGCATGGTCTAACTTTATACCATAAGTTGTTTGTTCTAAGGCATCATGGGTTACTTCCCCAGACAAGTCAGGTCTTGTTGCATCTGATGTTGAGGCTACTGCTGATGTGTGTGAAGGTGTAGATGAACAAGAGCTACTTCCTGATTCATCTGGTTTTTGAATTTCGACTGAAACGTACTGAGTATGTGCTCTTCTAAAACCTTTTCTTCTGTATGGACTTTACTGTCAAAAACCCCAGGATTTTTGCCCAGCATTGTCATTCTTATAAGTGGATAAAGAACTAGGATGTTCATCAAGTCCACCTCTGCTTCGGATCTGGAAGAAAAAATTCTCCAAACTATCATGGTTTAGTCGATTGTAAGGCCGTTGATGTGCTAGGGCTAGATAAATATGCCAACGGATTTTCTTTTACTGAGGACTGATCCACCTCCACCAACAATGAATTTTCCTGCAAGCGTTCTTTGGATGTTTCTTCTACACACATGGGGTTACCTTCCTTTTTCTTTTATGTTGTTTCCTTTTATCAAAAGTTGTTTGAGTTCCAATCATATTTTCCACTGCCTTTTTCCTCAGCATCACGTTTACAAGCTGATTTTGATTTTTGGAAAGTTTTCTTAGGTAGTCTATGTAATAAACCAGTTGCCAACCAGATTTTTCGTCCCCAATCTCGTGACCACGTCTCCATTACAATCCAAGCGTAGGAACTGCAGTTTTTTTCAAAACTTTCTTCAAAGGCAATCCTAAAATATATATTAAAATTCAGAATTTGTTATCATATCTTTTTTTAAGTAGATATATTTACCTAAAAGTTCATTTTGTAGGTCTCTCTCATAATCTGTATCCACAAAATGATCTGAACAAATCCTGGCAGTGTCAGGGTTGAACTTATCCTTTCTACTACAGCGACGAATCCATTCCTCTCTTACAGTTTGGGACACCATATCCTTCGGTTTGGGAAACACGTGCAAAATAATTTTCCTTTCACCACTTTTATTAATAGAATACGTGTTGTTACAGCTGAAAATAGCACATCTTGATCCCGATTTTGATTTAATGGTATCTGGAATACATATATTATATGTAGGTATCTAAAATATTATATCAAAAGAGAAAAGTTCCTTCTATTCTACAAACAAGTATATTTGTATCTATGCACAGGGTGGCTCGAATTCGAGTCTATGTATGGGGGGGGGGGGGGGGGGGGAAATCTTGGAAACCGTAAGAGATACTGTGTCGGTCAAATCAGGGCAAAATTGCAGTTTAGAAAGTTTTAAAATTCCGAGTATCCTTTCCAAAATTTTGAAAAATCGTTTTATTTTTCCTGAGCTTATTTCAAAACGAATTAGACTTTTGCATCGTCACTTTTCCGCTCTATCCAATGATGGTATCCAGTTTGGAATTCGACGTTTCGTCTTCAAGGGATCATCATCAACTCTAGTGTAAACGGTCGTTAACCTGTCTTAAATTTAGCAGCGCGGTCATCGCGAAATAATATCAATCCGAACTCGGCTGAAAAGTGATGGAACGCCAAGCCAAGATGAGGAAAAACAAGCTTAAATTCCAGATTGGCCGCCCGTCAACAGTAGGTCAAGTCGAGTGAATTGTAGGAGGAGACGCACAGTGGGACGGATTTGTTAATTCGCGATCGAAATCTATTGCTTCAAAACTAATAGCTATATTGAGCGGTAATTGCGGAATTACCCTAGCTAACCTAACATATAATAACCTAAAATAACCTAACCTAACCTGACCAAGCATAACCTCACCTAAACTGATTGTTTAATTGTGCGGTAATTGTTTTTTTTTACTATAACTGCTTGAAGACTTATTTTGCGATAAAATAAAGGAAGAACCCGCCAAATCTTTAAAGCTCACGTAGTTAATTGGTAATATGGTTAAAGGATGCGCATTTTAAAATTTAAAAACAAATGGGTAGTTGTAAAAGTAAATAACTTTTCCCTATATAAAACATGTTGATTCAAAAATTAAAATAATTGTTCGAATACAACTTAGAATAGTAAAAAATGCTATAGTAATTCTTCCTCTTCAACTTCATCGCCCTCTTCTTCTGCTTCTACGAATTCTTTCTCATCATCTGCTTCTTCTTCTTCGTCCACACCTTCCTCTCTCTCCTCTTTTTCGACTTCGTCTTCTGTCGTCACAATTAACCATCGCATTTCTGCATCAATAATTTCCACTCTTTATTTTCTACAACTAAAGCTTCTAAGGTAAGGGTCAGAGCTGAGCAAAAGCCTATGAATAGGTCTTCGTTGACTTTTATTCCACTGATTTTTGGTGATTATCCTTGCCGATATTTTCTGATATCCTTGTTTTTTGCTTCTTGCGCCTCTTCCGAAAATTCACCAATGGGTACCAGGGCATTTTGAACAATAATTGGGCCATGTATTAACAGCTTGTGCACAGATTTAGACATGTAGTACCAGTTGTCGTGGTTGCCTCAGAAAGTAATTGTGCTGCAGCTATCTTACCAGATTCTTTCAGTTTCATGGCAGTGGCAAAAGACAATTCTTCGCTGGTCTTCTTGGTTCTTCTGTTTTTCGGCGTTTACTTATAACTGAACACTCATCGAATTCTTTAGATGGTCGGCCGACTACAATAATTTAAAATTTTAGAGAGATAAATTATTTAAAAAAATACCCTT
>JAEQML010078226.1:0-12534 GCA_016904865.1 Pissodes strobi | reverse complement strand
TTCAGGTTGTCAGTATGTATCCGGAGTGTGAAGTGATGGTATGTGGGGATTTTAATTTGCCAGATGCTACTTGGTTTGTTTCTGATAACCAATTATGTGTTGACAGTATAAGTTCATTGACTTCTGCTAATCATTTATGCATGGCCTGTAACTATGCTAGCATGCTGCAGGCTAATCACATTCCGAATGCATATGGTAAATTTTTAGACCTAATTTTTACAAATGTTGTGGGTGTCACTGTTGCTTGTGCAAGTGAAAGCCTTACGAATATCACACAACACCACTTAGCGTATGAAATGTTGGTTCCTATTAATTTGGTAAATTCTCTCAAGTATGATGTGTATTACCCCGATTTTAAAAACTGTGATTTTGGTGCACTGAATGGTTTTTTATGTTCTATTTCTTGGGAACAGGAGTTTCTTTCAAGTGATGTTAATGTATGTGTTGATGATTTTTACAGTATATTATATTACGCACTCGATTTGTTTGTTCCAGTTAAGCACTTTAAATCATCGACTTTCCCTTCCTGGTTCAGTCGTGAACTACAAAAAACTGTTATTGCAAAAAAAGCTGCACACACAAAGTTTAAAAAGACTAAGAGTGAAGCTGATTACATGGATTTTTTTAATTTGAGAAATAACTGTAAATCTTTACGTGATAATTGTTATAAATCCTATCTTGCCAAGATTAGTCATGATGTAATTCAGAATCCTAATAACTTTTGGAAGCATGTGAACAGCTTACGTAATACCAACTCCTATCCCAATAGTATGTACTTAAATGATAGGTTTGTGGATACGGGTCAGGATATGGTTAATTTGTTTGCCCATCATTTTTCAAGCACTTACAGAATCCATGAAGGTACTGTTCCAGATTATGATTCTAATTATGTTCTCGATCTTAATTCAGTTCAGATATCTTTGTGTGAGGTTTATGACGCAATACTCAACCTTAGGACTAAATACTCCTATGGCCCAGATGGTATACCATCGGTTTTGTTAAAAAGTTGTGTGTGGTCTCTCAGCAAACCTCTCCATCATATTTTCAGCCTTTCTCTAGCCTCTGGTTGTTTTCCTGAGTTCTGGAAAACAAGTTTCTTAACACCCTTACATAAGAGTGGTGACAGAAGTGATATTTCAAATTATAGGGGCATAAGTATACAGTCTGTCATCCCTAAATTGCTTGACAATCTTTTTTCTCAAAAACTCTCATGGCACAGTCGTAGTATAATTCTTAATGAACAACATGGATTTGCTGAGGGTAAATCCACCGTAACTAACTTGCTTACATATCAACATTATTTGTTGGGTGCCTTTGAGAAGTATGGCAGAGTGGACAGTGTCTACACTGACTTTTCGAAGGCGTTTGACAGAGTAAGTCATGTGCATCTGATTCGAAAGTTATCGGCTATGGGTCTGGGTGTGAACCTTGTGAATTGGATTTATAGTTTTGTTTCAAATCGTACTCAACTTGTACGCATAAATAACTTTATTTCTCATGAAATTCAAGTGTTTTCGGGTGTCCCACAGGGTTCGCATACCGGTCCGATTTTATTTAATCTTTTTATCAATGATATTTGTAATGCTGTTCACCATTCTAATTTTTTATTATTTGCCGATGACCTTAAAATCTATAGAATTGTTGGAACCCCATTTGATGCTCAACTCTTGCAGGAAGATGTTGATAGTGTGGTTCTGTGGTCTGTGGAAAATGGATTGGAACTAAATGTTGAAAAATGTTTGAGCATTTCTTTTGGTCGGTCTTTAAGTAATTTACCAGTAAACATTTACTCTATAGATGGTACGGCACTTAAATCTGTTACTAGTGTTAGAGACTTGGGTGTATTGGTGGATAGTAAATTGACATTTGTGCCTCATTATTCTGAAATTAGTAACAAGGGTATGCGTAATCTTGGGTTCGTTTTGCGTAACTCTGCGCAACTATCATTGACCTGCTTGAAAGTCCTCTACTTTTCCATTGTCCGATCTGGACTTGAGTATGCCTCTGCAGTATGGTCACCTTCCTATGACTGCCACATTGAGACCATAGAAAGTGTTCAAAAGGCCTTTCTTCGTGCTATTGCCTTTAGAGCGAATATTAATATTTACAACAACTTCCATATTAACTATGAAGAAATACAGACCAGATTTAACATTGTGAGTCTTAAAAATAGAAGAGTTTGCTCCGACCTGTTGATATTCTACAAGATATTAAATGGAATTTACTATTGTCCTGTGATTTTATCAAATATACCCCTTAACACCTACTATAGATGTCATAATCCTCCAATGTTTCGTTTGCCCTTTCACCATGCAAATTATGGCCTCTTCTCACCGCTAACAAGAATGATGAGTGCATGCAATGTGCTTGACCTTGACCCTTTTATAGGTAACCTAAGATCTTTTAAAGAAAAGTTGTCTAGTCAAATTTTTTGAGATAGTTGTAAGTATATGCAATATTGATCCTGTGCAGTTTTGTGATATTGTTGTTAAGTTTAGATTTATGGAGATTTTGTATGTATATTTATATTTGCCACAATTTGTGACCTTATATATATTTGTGTATTTTTTTTTTTGTAAATTGGCTCTGCCGTTGAAATAGATAAATAAAAATAAATAAAAAAATAAGTGTTTTAGAAAGCTAGCACTACGACAGTTTTCATTTAAAAAGTTAATATTATGGTCTCCTGTGAGAACTATAGAGGCATTAGTTGATAATTCCAATAGTATGGTCTCAATTTTCTCAAGGAATCGTGCTACATTTGCACCTGGGGATCTGTAGAAGCAGTTACCTTCAGCGTCGAAGGTTTTTGAGAGTCATCTATGTCAGGTTGCTTGATTTCTTAAATCAACATGGTTGCGGGTTTGTTTTTTGGCCTCTCAAAGGGCCTTCGACACCATTGATCACAATCTTTTACTTGAGAAGCTGGCCAAATATGGCATTAGAGGTGTTTGTGCTGACCTAATGAGATCGTATCTGAAGAATAGAACACAAACAGTTTGCATCACTAAAGATGGGAAAAACTTCTATTCAGAGGCGGTTAAGCTGGATCAGGGTGTACCGCAGGGTTCCATTTTAGGGCCACTTCTTTTTATCATTTACGTCAATGATCTGCATGATGGGGGCATGATTTGCCAATATGCAGATGACACACCTGTCTTGCTCGCGGGCCAGTCCAACGCATTCCTGTCTGCTTGTGCCTCAAATACATTAGCAGGCATGTCCCAGTGGTGTACTCAAAATTCCCTTAAATTAAATGTTAATAAGACCAAGCTTCTTGTCTTTTCAGAAACCAATAATAATACTGAATCCGAGACTGAATCCTTACTTGACAAACTTGAAAACAAATCTGTGCCCACAGCTGATTCGGTGTGATTTCTTGGGGTAACCATGGATTCGAGCCTGAGTTGGGAGGGTCACATTAACACGCTGAACTCAAGGTTGGTTAGTGTCTGTGGATTGATTCACAGGATCAGGGATGTCTCTGAGTGGTTTACGTGTGTACTACTTTGCTCATGTGCATTCAACTGTAACTTATGGGATCTGCTTCTGGGGCTCATCAAGGGATGCACCTAAAATATTTGATCTTGATGACAGCTCCTTCCCTGTCTTTTCTCTCATTGGTCATGTTGGTGAAAAAAAATCCCAATCTTTTTATGAGAAATTATAGCTTGTATGCTGGAGGTATGGAAATAATCACTCGGGGTCGTGATGACCTTCAGATACCTCCTCATGGGTCATCATTCTATGAGAGGGGTCCACATTACATGCCCATTTATGCCTACCAGCGGCTGCCACCAGAAGTTAAGGACATCTCGTCCATTAAAGCATTTAGAAAAGCGATCATGCGATTTGTTAAGTCTAATTGCTATTACTCTTTTATACTGACAGTATAATTAAGTGGATCATATTATTAGTCTTCTTATGTTTTGAATGTCTTGTAATTTCATGTAGTCAGCTATTATAGTAATTTTAAAATATTGTATATTAACCGTGATATTAACTGTTGTATTCAGGAGCCTTATCATTATGTCCTATCTTATGATTTATTATCGTTTTGCTATTTTGTTTCATTGTATCCTATCTTGTGAATTTTTACTGTTTTATTATTTTGTTTTTATATTGTTTATACTCAGGTATAGGTATAAGTCGACACGTTTTATTGTGTTGCTTTCACCTTCTTTTTCGCTTAGACGTTGCTTTGTCATATTGGTACATGACTTTGTTGGCAATAAAGGGTAATAAATAAAAAAATATATATACAAACCAAGACACCCACAGTCCACAGTACACAATCGAAAATTCGCAAATTCTCTTCTCAAGCAACGAATCAAACTTACTCACTTTAACAAACTCATACCTACTTAAAAAATCCTTGTGTACTAATCAAGGTACTAATATCAATGTACCAACATGTGAATGTATAACTCTACAATAATTAGAAACTAACCGATAATTCTGTATGTAAATTAACTCATCTGAATTCAACCAGTGCTCAACAACAACGACTATTCTAGGAAATTGCTGGTTATCCAAAAAGAGTAAAAGATCATCCTGTTTGGATGGCAATGATCTTATATTAATAATTAAGTTGCAGAATTGCTTATGCTTGCTGTTACTAAAAAGGTTTAGTCATATATCTTCTTTTTCTTGTTTCCAGCAAGTTTAAAGTAGTGCCATTTGAAAGAGTTTTTTCTACAAATGTTAAATCCTCATAACTAGGGGCATCAAGCTGCTCCCTTTCATCTATAACTCTAACATTGTCCGGACTAGTGACATTATTATCGGGAATAATCTCGGGAATAATCCTAAGTTTTATTCTGATGTATAGCTTTATAATTTACAGGTAACAAATTAAAAATTCTTGGACCCACAAAAGAAACATGTCTTTGGCTAGCTGTAAAACTCACTTTAATTAGAAGAAGATGTTCCTGTGCCACAGATCTGGTAATATTAGGCCGCATTGGCAACCGATTATATTTATTAAATGTTTTCATATAAATGAGTAAATTTTTAAAATAAGAGCCCCACTTTCGGTAAACACAATATTAGACACGTATCTTTTTGGTTTTTATTTATTACTTTCAGAATATATTTTTGTGTTATTATTAAATTTGATAAAGTTGTGCTACAAGCACTACCCCATATTCTAATGCAATATCTTAAGATAGATTCCACCAGAGCCTGATAGACCATGTTTAATAATTCATGAGACATAAACTCACGAAGTTGATAAAATTTATACATAGTTTTTCTAATTTTTTTACTTATGTAATCAACATGAGAGTTGTATTTTAGATCCTTATCAATATAAATTCCAAGGTACTTAATTTTAGTTACAGATGATATTTTGCAGTGACAGTTAGAATTTTCCATTTCCCTGGTTAGGCAATCATAATTATGTATTGTTATTTCTGAAGGCTCTTCTTGGTTTGTGTTAGACATAGAGAAATTAATAAAATGTGTTTTTGTATTATTTAGAGTCAAAAGATTTTGATCCAAGCATAGTTTAACCAGTGTCATGTATTTTTCTGCTAAAATGCGCACTTCTGACCAAGATTTTGCTTTTACCAAAATTACAGAATCATCAGCATAACAAGAAATGACACTACCATTTGTAGATGACAAGATTTTTGTAAAGTTATTTATGTAAACAGAAAATAACAGCGGCCCAAGGACTGTACCCTGTGGCACACCAAATTCAACATTACCCTTGTCTCCAATAAAACTATTTATTTTTACTTGTTGTGTTCTATTACTTTTATTTTATTTATTTTTATTTATTTATTTACGGGCATAAAGCCCATTATAAAAATCAAAACAGAAGTTTTGACTAATATTAAAAGATAATGATTAAAAAGTAAGGTACATTATAAAAAACAAATTAAAATGTCAAACCTAACTAAACTAACTCAAAAACCGGAACAAGTTGAAATCAATAAAGCGCACGATGAAACTCTAAGTTAAAAGTATTAGTTTGTCTCAGTTCTCTAACTGGTATGTTTATCCGAATTGCAGCTAATAGTTCTGGAGAATGAATAATATTATTAATTATTTTGTAAACAAAAAGCTCCTCATACCTCTTGCATAGGGTTGCCAACATAGAATTTCCAAAACTATAACCCGAATGTTTAAATCCCCGGACGCACAATTCGCGTTTACTTACAGAAATTGTGAGCTTACACGCATGCGTACGTGCTAATTCATATATTTTTTAAAGTTGTTTTTTCTTAATTTTGGACATTGTTTGGGTTAGTTTTGATTGGTTGCGCCCCCGGAGCGAGCGGAGGGCCATGCGTGAAGTGAAATATTAGAATTACAAGACCGGGCTGCTGCCAAATGCACAGGTTCGAAGGTCGAAAATTTGCTGTAGGTATACACGAGTGGACACAGCGTGGTATACAGAATACATAATGATCATGTTACAAGGCACTTACATTTTATATTTGTATCCAATGTTGCTCTGAGAAATAATAGGGAAAACTATTCACTTTTTGTAATCTAAAATATACTTTTTGAACTTTTTATATAACTTCGAAAGGCGATATCAAACAAGTGCGGCGCGTGAACGCATCAGCACAGCAAACGAACAGATAATTTGAAGTCAAGTCAATAGTAGATATATTTTCCAACCTCTTTGTTCAAATATGCGGAAAAAGTAAGGACAGTGATGTGAGCAGATATTTTATTTTAACCATCTACACGTGTCCTTCCGCCTAACGAGTCTTGGGTTTGCGCGCGCATCACAATGTTTACATTTGTAATTTGCATTTTTTTCACTTCACGCATAGCCCTCTGCTCGCTTCGCTCGCTCCGGGGGTGCACCCACTCAAAACTAACCCAAACTGACCCAAGGCAATGCCCAAAATCAAGA
Organism: Pissodes strobi; assembly: GCA_016904865.1. Lineage (NCBI taxonomy): Eukaryota > Metazoa > Arthropoda > Insecta > Coleoptera > Curculionidae > Pissodes > Pissodes strobi. Next base: position 5,660 of record JAEQML010078226.1, on the reverse strand, counting down.
AAAAAAAGCAACCTTAAACATAACATAAACAAGCATGCATTGCCGCTAGAATCGAACCCGAACCGCCAGGGTGTTTACGGAAGCCCAGGACTCGTGTAAATGGTTAAGAAAGAATAAAATGTATGCGTGATGTGATCATCACGTCAATAGAGCCGACAACGCGGGATCTGTGACTGCGATCAGAGTTCATGGACTTGTAGGGATGTTCTTTACTATCGATTCATATCATCATTTAGATAAAAAAGGTCTGATATGTACAATTGCTTCACAGAATTCACATCCTAAGGTGTTCGAACTAGCTGCCACTTATGATTCCGCCCAGAGTTGTGCCAAACAGAAACACCCGTCAGATACAGGCTGCTCATCAACATACGATTTGGTTGCGAACACCTAGGACATCATTATTGATTTCTATATATTGGTTAAAAAATATTATTTCATAAAGCTATTTTAAGATATCTCATGAACGTCTTGGTAAAGTCATCCTTAAAATGTATTTTATGTCTGTTGACTTACAGACATTTAGGAACCAAAAAGATGCCTTTAAGACGTTCTGGGCTAGGTGGAATAGGTAGCTATTAAAATATTGCCCTATATTTTTCAAACACCATGTATATCCATAAGAAATAAAGAACAAATACTCCTAGTAAACTAGGTTTTAAATAACAAATATTAAATATTAGCTCTTGGCTTTTATTGTATAATTAATGTACATATCAGTCATATCACTAATAATATCATGCAAATGCTAGGTTTAATTTATTGAAATTTTGCACTATAAAGAAATGGAACATGCTTAATATAGTTGTTTTCTTCGAAATAAAAAAAAAACGAAGCTAAACTCATGTTGCCCAATAGGATTCATTAAGGTGGTAACCTTTAAATTGTGCAACAGATTAAGTAATAGAAAATCTCTGTTAATAAAAATCCTGCAAGTAAGTTTAGGAGTTTTCGTTATAGACAGGAGCAGTATTTTATGGGTCGCTCTTGTTGCCAACTATACAGGATGAACAACTGGGAAAGGAGGCAGGCTGTATCTCATTAACTGCTCATCGTAGAAAAGTGGCCAAAAGAAATCGATAGAAATTATTTTTCAGTTTCTAGGTCGGCCACTAGAGGGCGTAAATACTTACTAAAGAAACAAAATTTATGTTTTCTCATTAAATCTCTATATGCTTGAACTTTTTTGAAAACGGAGTTCGATCGTGTTTCCTTAATTTTGGTCTTGAGATTTTTTTGTATCTCCAATAATAAGATAGGGGAAGCTGCTAAATAAAATAACTTTAAAATTGCTGTATCTCCGACATCCTTGATCCAAATTAACCCAAGTTGAGCTTATTTGAAAGATAATGAGAGGCTTGTTAAAAAATTTGTATTCATTACTCTTTATTCAGAGGGTACTGATTGCAAAGGTTTCTGTAGCAATATTTTGGCGCAAACGGCACTTCGATATCTTTATTTGTTTTCAAGTGTATCCAGCTCTGAGGATTTTACGAATATCACGGTGGTGAAGCTTAACTTCTGCCATGGTAGTGTTGATGTTGGATATGGTGGGGAGATCCTTGCCTTGCGGGACGTTTAAGGTAGAGTGCGATGAAATATATTTTTTTCTTAGCTGTAGTCTCCATGACGCCGCGTTCGTGCGTCAAAGGTGGGAGAGACGATTTTGTAAAGTTATTATTTACTACCTTTGCTACCGACCAGAAATTCCTGGAGCCACTGGGGCATTGCAAAAGTTTATTTGCATTGATTTATTGATTGAGTTTGTCCTTAGTTTCGTCAATCACACGCTTGCATTCGTTTCTCGCTTCAGTAAAATAACTGCGACTTTCAGCGGTCTGGTTTTGCTGCCAGTACTTGTAGGCTTGTTGTTTCCTACCTACGGCTCTTTCGCATCTTCTGTCCACCCAGGGTTTTCCTTTTGACGGTAACTTGATGGAGTTTGGGATGTATGCTTTCATTCCTGAGGCGATTACTTGCGTAATCTCTTCGCAACAGACCGACAGGTCGTCAGTGCCAAAGCAGACGTCGATCCAAGGAAAATCTAGGTAAAACTCTCTTAGATCCTCCCAGTTTGCACTATTGTAAATCCAGATCTTACGAGGCAATGGTGGATCCTTTTGTAGGATTGGCAGGTCACAAACCGTTGTAATAAGTTTGTGGTCGGAAGTACGTAATGGTGGACCAATTGTAATTTTGTCGACCTGTATTGAATCAAAAGTGGTAGCTAGTGTTGTAAAAACGGTTTGGTAGGCTCTATCTCTGGGAGGGCAATAGAGACGGCATATGAAGTTGGCTAATCCGCTGGCAGTGTACTTGAGCCACATGACGTCTAAGTTGTTCGGTTCGAGTGTTTCCTCGCGGTCACACGAAAGGTCGTTGCGGACAAAAAAGCATATTCCGAACTTATGTCTAAATCGCGAGTGTAGTTCGTAACCAGGGTAGAGGCAGTTTACCGTTGTTGTTATAGAACATACTTGTGTTTCTGTAAGGGCCAGTATGTGTGGTCTATTTGTTTGTAGATGTTGGTGTACCAAATTAATGTTTGTATTTAGGCCTCTACATATACAGCAGCTTACATGTTTTTCCACGAATATATTCCATATCTAACCTCAAAATTACAGAACGCGGCAAACTGATCATAAAAATATCAAATACGCATGCAATATTACGTTCGAAGTTCGAATGTTCAAATGTTCGAATGTTGAATGGTCCAGCTAGATGCAAGTAGTGCTAAGGTCGCTGAGCGTATGGAATTAAGTGGGGTAAGCGCTTGCTGTGATTGGATCATTCTAGAGGCCATGTTTGTAAATAGGTCGTTCTAGATAATTCGTATAACTAGATTATTAGAGTGGAAAGAGTGAATTTCGGTTAACAGAGCGAAAGGTATTGATCTTTTAGATCGGAAACTGACAAAGGTTTTTATGCGAGTTGCGAGTTATATTTTCTTTGAAGTTATTTGTGGCTGATTTTGCCGATCTGTCCGTTACGGCGGCGTTCTTTGATAGTTTAACGGTTATAATTTTTAGGTAGAATGTATCATTCTCAGCGTATTTTTATGCTTTTTATTATTTTAATATAGATAGGAGTTGAATAGCATTTTATTTGGCAGCTAAAAGGGCAAATACTATAGTCCGGGTACAAGTTATAAAATATCATTTCACCTGTGACTCGTTTCACAACAATATCCAAAGCATTTTATAGGGTCCCTAAGGGAGTGGCATGATGAATTGTTAAGCAATTCGACAGCATGCGGACTACCACCAGCACTGCTTCTATGGCTTTCCAATCTCTTAAGGGATCGAAGCATCCGAGTTGGTATTGATGGATATTTCTCAAAGGAATGTAAAATGAATGCCGGAGTTCCTCAAGGGTGTATATTATCTTCCACATTGTTCCTGCTCTATAACAACGATCTCTTAGACAGGACAAACAATTCTATTTACAGCTTTGCAGAAAACACCACTCTTATATTCTCATTCGTGTCGCGGACTCCAATGACCGCTGCTCGTTCTCAACGCGAGCGGTCAATCAGATTGCTACCATCAATGAGCTCCATTGTGGAATGGAGTGAGGAAAACAATGATCAGTTTAAAGTAGGAAAGACTCAAGCAGCTGTCTTCTCGAAAAAAAGCAAACGGCGGAGGGCCTGACATCAATAACAGGACAAACACTGACTCTGACCTCATCCATAAGCTTGCTGGGCATCAACGTAGAAAACAAAATGTCTTAGCGTAGTCACGTCACCAAAATCGCCATGACAGCAGCACAAAAGCTCTATAGAGCAAAAAAGTTGTATACTATACACCTCATCAGCTCTTACTGCTCTATAAGGCCCAGAGGACCACCTCTGGTATACTGTTCCCATGTGTGGAGCTCGGCACGCAAATACTTGCTTAAGATGTACAGAGGAGTGCGGCCCATCTTGAGGATGACTCAAAGTTGACTAAAAACCTTGATAACCTTGGACATTGAAGAAAAGTGGCGGACCTATCTCTTTACTACCGATACTGCGGATGGTGTTGGAACGAGCTGCCACTTATGATTCCGCCCAGAGTTGTGCCAAACGGGGAGTGACGCCCCCACCATTCCGAGTTGCCACGGGATATGGCGCATCAAATCCCATCGCCCTCCCCCAGGCTGGAGAACACCAAAGTACAAAGTCTGGGGCCGATCGATGACAGTTTGTGACAAGAGCTGGCTGGCAGGAACGTCAAGCTGGTGAAAGCAGTTTGATTACGGGGAGTGACGCCCCCACCATTCCGAGTTGCCACGGGATGTGGCCCATCAAATCCCATCGTCCTCCTCCAGGCTGGAGAACACCAAAGTACAAAGTCTGGAGCTGATCACTGGGGAGTGACCCAACAAACCCCATTTTTACCCCTGTCAGACTAGGGACCGCCAAAGGAATGAGTCTGAGCCCTAGGTGGTAGATGCCTAAGCCTACTCGCATCGTCCGGTGAAAGACCACCCCACCAGAATTGGGAAGCGCTAAGTGGTTTTCCCAAATTACGTTCCGCTTCCGCGCTGGTGGTCCCGGGTTCCACAGTAGGAATATATGGACATGATGGTGCTTCCAGGATCGAAATATTCCGGAAGTAAACTCCCCGGTCATTCGGATCTCCGGGCGCTGGGTGGCCCTGGGAGCCCTTCTTTCCGCATTTCACAGACAGCAAAGATACCGAACCAATTTAGAATATATTTATGCAACATAAGAGGCCTAAATACAAACATAAATTCGGTACACCAACATCTACAAGCAAATAGACCACACATATTAGCCCTTACAGAAACACAAGTATGTTCTACAACAACAACAGTGAACTACCTCTATTCTGGTTACGACTGACATACCCGATTTAGATATAAGTTCGAAATATGCCTTTTTGTCCCAAGCGACCTTTCATGTCACCGCGAGGAAACACTCGAACCGAACAACCCTTGACGTCATGTGGCTCAAGTTCACCGCCAAGGGATTAACCAAGTTTATATGTTGTCTCTATCGCCCTCCGAGCGATAGAGCCTACAAAAGCTTTTTCACAACACTAGCTACCACTTTTGACTCAATACAGGTCGAACTCGAATCTCAGAGGGGGGCGAATTCGCCGCCCTCCTGGATCTTTTTCTGACCACCAAGTACAAGGTTACAGTTGGTCCGTCATTAGGTACTTCCGACCACAAACTTATTACAACGGTTTGTGAATTGCCACCCATAGAGAAGGATCCACCATTGCCTCGCAAAATCTGGCATTACAATTCTGCAAACTGGGACGATCTAAGACAGTCCTACCTAGATTTTCCTTGGCTCGACGTCTGCTTTGCCACTGACGACCCGTCAGACTGCTGCGAAGAGATCATGCAAATAATCTCCTCAGGAATGGAAGCATACATCCCAAATTCCATCAAGTTACCATCAAAAGGAAAGCCCTGGTTCGACCAAAGACGCGAAAGAGCTGTAGGAAGGAAACAGCAAGCCTATAAGCACTGGCAGCAAAATCAGACCGCTGAAAATCGCAATTATTTTATCGAAGCGAGAAACGAGTGCAAGCGTGTGATCGAAGAAACTAAGGACAAACACAATCAAAGGATCAGGAATAAACTTTTGCAATGCCCCAGTGGTTCCAGGAATTTCTGGTCGGTAGCAAAGGCAGTAAGTAACA
>JAEQML010078225.1:0-12534 GCA_016904865.1 Pissodes strobi | reverse complement strand
CTTACCAAAAATATGTTTTCTGTCTCTCTCTAACACATGAGGTCTTATGGAAAATGCCATTAATATAAATTTTTCGAATAATTGCGATACATCATTGGTTTTGGGACATTAGAAGCTCTTAAAGTCCGTAATAAAAAATCCAGGGCCGTATTTAAAAAAACAAAGTTGATTATGGCAGCTCAAAGACGAAACGTCGGTTTGAAAATCTGATAACACCATCTTGTAGAACAGAAAAAGTAGCAATGAGAATGTGAAATTTATTTTGTTATATCTATTCAAATAGAGTCATAAAAAAATAAAAAATAAATCGCGAATATTCGTTTTTTTCTAAATATCTTCGGAAGTATTCGGAATTTTTAAACTTTTAAGGTGGCATTTTGATCAGCATCAAATTGCGCAACTTTGCCTCCATTTAACCGACCTCGTATCTCTTCTAGTTTCCGAGATCCCAATGATGAGGCTCGAATTTGGGACACCCTGTACATGTTTCATCTTTTTCCATTTTTATTGTTACTTGATATCCGAATTGAGCAGTAATATTTTTTTATCCGATCATATGAATATAGAAATCGTTTCTTATTTCAGTTTGTCAATTTATTTATTTATTTTAATGATCTATCTTTAAAGTACAAGTTTTGCAACTACTAATATATGCTTTAGACAATTAATATTTTTAATTTTTATTATTTTATTATCGATTTTATTTATTCATGTATTTACTGATGTGCATATTTTATCATTTTTGTTTTCATTTTTTGTAGGATAATATGAATATAAAAAGGCGGCGCTAACTTAATGGACATGAAATTTACTGCCAAATAATATGGCCTACATACAAATATCAATTTTTAACATTTTGGAAAGAAACTAAAATCGTTCATATTTTCTTTCTGCCATTTTTAGAAAGATAATTTAAAATAAATATTAGATTTTCATTGTCCCTTCTCCAAAAAATGGTACTGTCAGTATCCCTTAGGCCTGCCTCGACAATTATATTTTTTTGAAATACGTACTTGCCCTTTTAATTATATTTTTAGGAGGCTGGACATTAAAAATCTAATTATGCGTTTACACACCTATAATAACATTAATAAATAAAGGATAGTTGGTGTCAGACCGAGATAGACAACCGCATGATTTGTTATTTACCCTCTGTCATAATAATAATAATAATAATAATAATAATAATAATAAATCCATAAGTAATTAAAACAATGAAGTCGATGAGCGGAAACCAAAGCCGAAACGTTGCATTCAAAATAATATAGTGCATTTCATAAATTTCAAAATTAAGAGTTGCTCATATTTTATCATCAAACTTGGCCCTAATTTCCCCAACATTCTCACAATTCAACCGACCTCGTATATCAATTTCCGAGATTCCAATGGGCGAAGCTCGAACTTGCGACACCCTGTATGGGTTAAACTTTGAAACACATAGGCGCACACCCATTGTTTTTCAAGAGGACAAAATTCAAATTAACAAACCAAAACTAGGTAACCTAAACATTATTTTTAAAGAAGTGCCTGATAGGGAGCCGAGAATTCGTATTTCTAAAGCCTAAGCAACAGTCCGTAATTACGGACGTGTTATCAATGTTGCGTATGATACTTAGTTAGAAGTTTACTCGGACTCTTGGAAATATAATGAACTAAAGTCTTGTAATTGAAATGTTGAAGGTATATAGGCATTTAGAAGCCAAACTCTCGCTTCGCCAGAAGCTCTATATTTTAATTACCTGCCGACATTGACGGCAAACTCCGAGGACACCCTAAAATAGTTGGGAATCGTGAACAACAAAATGGTCACAAATCGGCACGAAAACACTCGACTCAAATCGCCACTCGATCAAAAGCAATGTTTACATCGCAACCAGGCACCATAACGAATAATAGGCTTATTTTCATTAGCCGAATATTCTATTAAATTCAACCAGGCGCGACAATTTCAACGATTAAAAAAAGATCACTCCGTTCCGGTTCGTTTGATCCGCTACTTCATCGAGCCACCGATTTGTATCTCACCGCTCCGTTCCGCTCGGCGACCTTACCAAAAACGGATTACCGATTCGCGCGTTTCCATCGGGATTGCACACGCTTCTAAACAAAAGACGAACGATGGTAACAAAACGCGCGCGAACCACTGACGCGACCGCGATATCGAAGCAGACTGAGTGAGAAATGGGAAAACAGAATTTACCAGTTTTAAGTTTACGTGTGTCACGTTTGTTCTGGGACGACCATCGTCGGTTATTAACGCTGATTTTGTTGTGGACGTGGGCGAGTGCGACGCGACGAATTTTCAATGTTTTTTTTTTGGCTGATGTTACGACGCGCGTCGGTCGGTCGGCTTTCCCTCGAATTTTATCTGAAAAAGTCCGCTTTTATTCGAGAATTCGTTGCTCTTCTGACTTGATTTTCTTCTCTGGTGTGGGCACTTGCTGAATTCAAAAATTCTATGCCAGATCCCTGGATTTTTATGCAAACATTGTAGCATTTCTATTTCAGCAGAATATCCCATTTATTTATGCGTGTTTACTTCCGCTACTCTTCGAAATCTGGAGAAAAGCATTTTCGGGAAAATATAGAAATCGAGCATTTGAAAACTAAAAAAACTGCTACTATAGGGTCTGGAGCCAAAGGATATTTTGGCATTGGAAATTCAAAAATAGTATTATCTACGTTGCCAAATTTCCCTATTCTTCAGAAAAAATTGCATTTTTTTTATTGAAATAGATACTCCATTACATCGATCGTTTGCTGATGTTTACCTTAGTAAAATCTCAAAATATAAATTTTGAGATCCATCTGGCAGACCAAAATTTTGAAAAAAAAAACATCTAAACTGTCCGATCATACAAAAAACTGCTGCTACGAAATAATGAATCAAAGGCTAATTGGCCATGTTTAATTCAAAAATAGTATTATCAGCGTTGCCAGATTTCTCTATTCTTCTAAAAAACCATAACATTTTTACTTTAAATAAAATAGGTGTCCCGTTTGGTGCAGTCGATTGCTGTTGATTACTTTAGAACCTCAAAATGCAAATTTTAATTATCATTACTCTGAGACTCTGAGATCAATCTGGCAAACCCGCATTTTCAGAAAAGAGCATCGAAACTGCTCATTCATACTGCCACAAAATTTGGAAGCCAACGTGTTGGTCATGTCTAATTCAAAAATTGTCTCATCAGCGTTGCCGGATTTCGCTATATTTCCGAAAAGAACATTTTTGCTTTAAATGAAATAGATACTCCATTTACATCCACTGCAGTCGATTGCTGATATTTACGTTAGTACCCAAAACTTGAAAAGACAAATTTTTATTACCATTACTATGAGATCAATCTGGCAAACCAGCATTTTCGGGAAAAAGAATCGAAAGTGCCTATTCATATAAAAACAAACAAGCTGTTGCCACAAATTTTTGATTTGCGATATTTCGAGGATCTGCGGATAGTACTTTAACCAGAATTTTTTTTTGACAATCCTAGGAAGGAAAAAGTATGAAAACCCCATAAAACGTAATTATATTGAGTTATTTTGCTTTTTTACTTTCAAATTGCCACTTCACCAAGCAATAATAAATACCCAAATTAATATTTAGACTTGAAAGGCAGAGGATGATAACAGGTGACTAGAATCCCTTTAAGACCCCCCAATTAGGGGGCGGAACTAAAAATATATACAAGTGCCTCTTGAAATTTGACAGGTTTAGGGCATAGCTATCAAAAATGACAGAATCTTGACTTTTGATGTATATGCAATAAAATACAAAGTAAATACTTTTTAGTGTATAAAGAAACGCATACCTGCACCTCGTAAAGTCTAGACGATATTCGTATTTCGTTTGCAAATTCGAGCCTCTATTTTGCATACAGAGAGTACCCTTTGGCAAGGTTACCTGCACAAGGCGCTTATACGGCCACCAATTTTGTATGCTCAATCAAATCAAGGGATGGTTGATTGCCGAGGAATCTCTTGTCTGTTGTCGTATAATATGCGTTCGAGGTACTTGATCAAATAAATAATATTTAACAATTTTTCACGGTTCAATCAACTCATTAGCGATTCCCCTGATCGACCTTGACAGCTGCAAAACGATGTGCGAGGCGAAATTTAAACAAAACATTCCTGGAACGATGTCACCATTTTTTGAACATTAAAAATACTATTTCTCATTAAAAATAACGACATTTTTCCATGGAAATTACACTGATTTCATTGCTGGTGTTGGTGTTAATGAGCATCAAACATTATACTAGATTCGTATTAAAAAAATAGCCTTAAGCATACCACCTACGTCAATTTATTTTACGTTTAAACGTACGTACACTCTAAAATATGTTAATTATTACTACGTGTACGAGAGGAGAAATATTAAATAGACTGCGGTGTTGCCTACCGGAGAAAAATTTCGCTTTAGGCGGGAATTTTAACCTACAAAAGATGCTTCGAGGAGACCAGGTTGTGCACTAGAAATGTTTTCATGGCAAAAGCAATTTGACTAATTTAAATTTGATTTATTTATTTATCTATACGTCATAGTGCCGTCAAAAAGTGGAAAACTCTTTCTTATCGATTTCTAAAGCAACTTAATTGTTTCACGGCGTTGGTTGGTCCACAAAATTGAACTATAACATGACACAAATCAACCAGAGAAAAATTTCCCCTTTTTGCAGGAATTTTTAACCTACAAAGAAAAACAGACTATTGCAAAGCCTTTGACCAAGCAAAATATCTTCTTCTTGAGGTGCCTTATCGTGTGAATATTGGTGACAATTCTGGCATATTCTTTTCGATCTTGGGCGGCTCTGAAAAGTCAATGGTCGTCGAGGTTTGTCCATTCTCTTATGTTTTTCAGCCACGAAAATCTATTTCTCCCAATGCCTCTCTCTCCCTCGATCTTTCCTTCCATAATTAGCTGGTACTTGGAATTTCAGAATATATGCCCTAAGTATACAGTTTTCCTTCTTTCCACTATTTGTAGCAATTCTCTTCCTATTTCCATTCTATATATGACTTCATTGTTCGTCACACGATCCGTCCATGGAATCTTTAGCATCCTTCTGAAAACCCCCTTCTTAAACGCATACAGTCTGTCTATGTTCTCATTATTTAGCAGTTTTATTATCTCTACATATACGTCGTCTAAACCAAGTTGCTTTTCCTTGCTTGCTTTGTTTAAGTGCCTTGACGACTTCTGATTTCAGTATTTTTGGGGAGGGTTCACCTTCATAATCATCTGTGAAATTTCTTATAGTATTCTCCTCATATAGTTGTTGCGTGTAGTTATTCCAATGATGAAGGAGTTCCTTGGGGTCAGAGATGATTCTATTGTCCTCGACTATGTTGTTCAAATTGCAAGGCTTCGTTCAACCTGTATCTTCTTTCACTAATGTATGTGTGTTAAAATGATCATGTTTCTCTTGCAGTTCTTCCAGCTCTGTGCACCTTTCCTGTAATCATTGTTTCTTAGCTTTACGGATCTCTTTCCGAATTTCTTTGTTGATCTTCCTGTACTCCAACTCGTCCTTGTTCTTGAAGGACCTACACTTATCCATAAGGGTCAATATATCCACTGTCATCCATTTCTTCTTTTTGTTGCTCGGTGGACCAATTTCTTTGTTTGTGACAGTCACAATGGCGTCCTTAAAGCTATTCCAGGTGTCGTCCACGCTAGATGGGTTCCGGCGATTGCCTCATTGACCATTTCTTTGATTCTCATCCGTACTTCAGGTTTCTTTAAGTTGTTGATATCGATTTTCTTACTAGGTCTTCGCTCTATCTTTTTTAGTTTTACTTTAAGTTTACTCACTACGGGGTGATGATCTGACCCCCGTGCAGTCCATTCATGTATCTTTGGCTGATCAATATAAAGTCTATTTGGTGGAGGTGCTCTTTCGTGTGTTGTGGGGACCGCCAGGTATATAGTCTTCTTGGTGGCAGTTTGAACCATGTGTTCGCAATGACCAGTTTTTCTTCCTGACAGAATTGTATTAGCATATTATCTTCCCTTTCATTGCCATCCCCCAAACCAAAGTCACCCAGTGTTCTATCGGCACGTCCTTGTCCAACCTTGGCGTTGAAGTCCCCCATGATTATGAGTTTTTCATTTTCTTAATTAATCTCATTAGTTCCTTTATTTCTGTATACAGTCTTTTTACGTCATTATCGGGATTGACCAGGGTCGGTGCGTAGATTTGGATTATGTTAAGATCAACCGGTTCTGCTTGAACTTGTAGTAGCGCTGTTCTACCAGACAGTGCCACAAAGTTCTTTACTGCTTTGTTGGTCTGTCCTTTGACCAGGAAGCCTACTCCATTATAATGATGTGGGAGGTTGTTTCCAGAGTAATACAGTGTCCCCATTTCTGTAGTACATTTACCATTTCCAGGCCATCTGATCTCGCTGCGCCCTATAATATCTATGTTACATCTTACCATTTCCTTAATCAAGTTGTCCATTCTGCCGGCGGCGTATAGGCTTTTCGCATTCCAAGTGCCAATTTTCAGTTTTGAGCTCATTTTCACTTTTGGGTGGGTCCTAGCATTGCTTTTCCTCGCGGGTATTCTTAGCACCGCTTGGCCATTCAAGGCCTGCCGCGGACTAGGGGCCGTTGCTTTCTATAACTGTACCATCTTGTCTTTCTTAGGATGGCCATGTGGGCTTTTAATATGGTGGATTCCCGTTACCTTCCATATTCCTATTCCTGTTCCGTTCATCCGCCTTTTGGGGCGACTTTTCACCCCAAGGGCAAAGGAGAGCCCTGTCTCCCACTTGCTCTTCCATCCGAAGCTGTTGGCTAGTGAGAGGGGACTGTTTATACCGGCAGTTATTCGGTCGACAGAGCCTCGTTAGTTTCCTAGCAGGGTGCACCGCGGGCAGGTGAGGTTGTCGTTTGGGTGGAGCTTCACTCGCACCATCCCTTACAAAATATAATCTACCGATTCCCTTCTTGGGAGATCATCTTGGTGATGATATGAATTATTCTATTTACACAGAAACATGTTGCCCCATTTTGGTAGAAACACATCAGGCGACTTTCGATTTTTCGAACCCTCTTCAGTTCAAAAGCGATAACCGATAGGTCCACCGGATGGATCCAACAACACCTCTACAAGAAGGACAAAGTGTTCATAAAGTTTTAGCTCGTGACGTCATGGATGTGGGCCTATGCAATTTGGTACGAAGATGTTGGAGGGAAGGATAATCGCAATTTGTTGCAACGTTGCCCGATTACTACGATAGTAGCAAATATTAGAATGCTCGTATATAAAGAATGTATCTCTTACATTACAAATATCTCCAATATAATAAAAACATATTTCCATGAGATGTTTTTTCCCCTTTTTATAATGTGGTATTTCGTAATTTATTTATGTAATTATCTCGTGCACTTTCCTAAAATAATGCTTTCCTTATAGAGCCGGCAACAGCGCATCATCTGAGACGATGTAACAGAAACAAGAAACAAAACAAACGATCGGTTTGCGAATTTACTGATAATGGCTGCGGTAATTAGCGTTATTTTCTTGCATTTTTCTGAAATCGGTACTATTTTACATGCTTTTAAGTGCGTGAAACTTGTACCTAATATTTCGTTTTATATTTTAGAATGCTCGTATATAAAGAATGTATCTCTTACATTACAACTTTCTCCAATATTGTAAAAATATATTTCCATAAGATGTTCTTTCCTCTTTTTATAATGTGGTAGTACGTAATCTGTTTATTTAACTATCTCGTGCACTTTCCTAAAATAATACTTTCCTTATAGAGCCGGCAACAGAGCGTCATCTGAGACGATCTAACAGAAACAAGAAACAAAACAATCCATCAATTTGCGAATTTACTGATAATGGCTGCGATAGTTAATGTTATTTTATTGCATTTTTCTGAAATAGGTATTATTTATTTGCTTTTAAGTGTGTGAAACTTGTACGTAATATTTCGTTATATATTTTAGAATGCTCGTATATAAAGAATGTATCTCTTACATTACAATTTCTCCAATATAATAAAAACATATTTCCATGAGATGTTCTTTCCTATTTTTATAACGTGGTATTTCGTAATTTATTTATGCAATTATCTCGTGCAATTTCCCAAAATAATATTTTCCTTATAGGGCCGGCAACAGCGTGTCATCTGAGACGATGTAACAGAAACAAGAAACAAAACAAACGATCAGTTTGCCAATTTACTGATAATGGCTGCTGTAATTAGTGTTATTTTCTGGCATTTTTCTGAAATCGGTACTATTTATGTGCTTTTAAGTGCGTGAAACTTGTACCTAATATTTTGTTTTATATTTAAGAATGCTTGTATATAAAGAATGTATCTCTTACATTACAAATTTCTCCAATATTGTAAAAACATATTTCCATAAGATGTTCTTTCCTCTTTTTATAATGTGGTATTTTGTAATTTATTTATTTAATTATCTCGTGCACTTTCCTAAAATAATACTTTCCTTATAGAGCCGGCAACAGCGCGTCATCTGAGACGATCTAACAGAAACAAGAAACAAAGCAAACGATATTGGCTGCTTCAATTACTGTTATTTTCTAGCATTTTTATGAAATACGTACTATTTATGTGCGTTTAAGTGCGTGAAACGTGTACCTAATATTTCGTTTTATATTTAGGCGTATTTTTAAATACGTTGGCAGCACAGTTTATACATTTTTGTTCGCGTTTAACTGCATGTTTTTCTTTCGGTTTCGGCTTGTTTTGTGATAACTGATACTTAGTGTATTTATGCCTCAAAAGTGTTGTGTTCTTGGCTGTAGCGAAAACTATAAAAATGGGTCGGTTTTCCAATTGGCTTTAGTTTAGGACAAAAATGGCTAAAAGCTAAAGGCCCACAAACAACACGAAAGTATGTGAACCTCATTTTTCTGAAAGTAGTAATTAACTATTGATAGTTTTCATACTATATCCCCTTATATGATTAAAATTGCATGCCCCACATTGATGACGTCACACGACAAGCACTAAGGCCTTGTTATTTAGTGGGTATTGATGGATCTCGTATGTTTCATGTATGCCCCTATAAGACACAAATTTATTTCGAATATTGGCCGGATCTGGAAGTTAAAGAACTTCCAAATACAATCAGTCAGTCGGACCGTAACGCCACGCGGACAAAAACTGAAATTATGCATTCCTGAAACGGGGCCCTATTAAAATTCCACGTCGCAGGAACAATAGTGCGACCATTCCGCGAGGCGAGATACAGTTCGGTTTTATTGTCACGACCTGCCAAGGTCATTTCGGCTTTGACGGTTTAACGGCCGTGAATAAATTGACCGGCGCTATCTTAAATATCTTCGTTGATGCAATTCGAAGGATCACGTCTTTTTTACTTTTGCTCTTCTAGAATAGATGTCCCAAAATTTATTTGAATATTTCATCGTTATCCAATTCGATATTAATTACAGGAAAACGAGAATTCTTGATATTATCTGCTCCAGTTTCTTCTGCCTTCAGGTTTGAATGTCATTAACCTTGACATAGGCAATATTAAATGTAAGAAAACATCCCCAAAGTACCCTCTGAGAGCTTTTGATCGAGATGTTGAAATTTATTTCTTTTTTTTATATTTTGCTGCTGCTTTCCCGAACTGATCAGCAAATTAACCATCGCCATTTTTTGCTCAACAACTCTGTGGATATAGGCCTGCTCCTGTTCTTCTAATTCTTAAAATTCCTCGAGTTTACCTAGATTCTATCCATCCTAAACATTTTTAGCAAGGGACCATTTATTTCTTGAGCTTTGCCGACCTAAGTACACCTTAGATGCAAGAAATCATCTAAATTGTTTCACATTTCGTTAACCATACATCATGCCCAATATTTTTACAGTCTTACGAAGCAAAGGCGAAGAAACCTATTAATGCCTCTATTCTATTACTATGGCAAATATGAGAGAAATATACCCATCGACCAGCCGTTTAGGTACGATCACTGGTCATCAACCAGCGGCCTTACCGCGGTGGTCGTTCACCTGACCATCAACGGTAAATTCGCTTTCCGGTGTTTTTTTTTTTCACTTTATTTATTCTTGCGTTGTTTACTTAACCGCCTGCCGATGGCTAAAAGCAATCTCTTATAATTGTTTCTAGGCATTACAATGTCGCCACAGCTAATTGCCTCTGTTGTGATAAGATACTCGCAACAATAACACAAATGACCGGTCAGACAAAGGATGTGGCTTTTCATAGTAATTTTCTTTTATAGGCTAGAAAGTGTGAAGGAATACCTACTAGACCGATTTGTCGGGTATGATATAAATTGCGGATAATTCTGCAAAAATGCAAACAAGAGAGAAAATGCGGTTTATGTTAAAATGTGAATAAATTAGGATTTAACTGGACAATAAAATATCGAATTATCGAGTTTCCACAAAACCTAAAAATTCAGTTCATTTAAAAATCCAAATCATACTAATCTTAGTCTATATTTTCGCCATTTATTGTGATTATTGACTCAACCCTTCAAAATAAACCATGTGAACTATAAATACATTTATCTGAAATCCGAAAAAATCTCTGTCAGAGTAAAGTACCATAATATATAATTATATGGCCATTTACTCATTTGTTTGCTCACACATCATGCCATAAAAACTCATGAAAAACTATTCAGCTTTTGTATTATTGAAATAAAGCAGATAAGGTGGGGGGAAAGGGGGGAGAAGAGCGGTGCAAAATTGACAAATTGATGTCCTTAGCCCACAAAAATTCAACACAAGTGTTTGAGCTAAAGGCCCAAAAATAACGAGTAAAAAGTGGTCTATACAAATCAATAAAAAATTAATAATAGGTCAATTAAACAATACATGAACGAAAGGGTATCTATGTTAAAAATTGTATAAAAAAAACCGTTAGTCGAATACAAAGCTCTATCAAGAAAGAAGTTCTTACAACTAAGACGAAATGACCTTAAAACAGCAATACTACGAACTTCCATGGGTAAATAATTGTACATCTTCACACCTGTGTAAATTATTGAATTTTTGATGCATGTTGAATGGGGGATAGGTAAAGGAAGATCATGTTCCTGTCTTGTTTGGTAGGTTCTGGTGTTCGGGAAGCGTGAGAGATGCTTGTGAATAAGACACACTCTTTCCAATATAAAAAGGCTTGGCAAGATAAGAATGCCACTCTCAAGGAAAAGTGGTCTGCAATGAGTCCGAGGATGCACCGAGGCACATATGACTTTGGGAGCAAAAACCCCAGAATGGGATGCAATACCTCAAGTGCGACTCAATCAATGCAAAGTAGGTGGTTCTTGCAACGGTCATACCAAGTTCTCTAGCAATGACCTTAATACTGTGACACCCTGAGGCCAGTTTTTTGTCCAAAGCTTTTAAGTGTGTCAAATTTCAACCTATAATCTATATTTAAACCCAGAAATTTAGATGCTTCAACAATATTGAGGGGATGACTGTCAATGGAAATGTTTTCCATGGTGGAGTCTCTGAATTTAATTGTGTTTTTGATAGGTTGAGAGATAGTTGGTTAGCATCACACCAAGATTTAATCTTCTTTATGTCTATCTCAATCATACTTTGAAGAGTTGCAAGATCTTTGTGTGACCATTGTGCCGTGCAATCATCTGCAAATGCACAAATCACTCCCAACAGATCAAGGTTTAGAAGATCATTAATGTAGATGAGGAAAAGTGCTGGGCCCAGTACGGAGTCTTGAGGAACACCACTTAAAATGTTCCGTTTTTCTGATGTTTTCTGATCTGTAGAAATGCATTGAACTCTTTCAGAGAGGTAGGACTGGATACAATCAAGCCCAATACCCCTAAAGCCATACCTGCTCAACTTCAACCGTAGTATTCTGTGATTAACGCAGTTGAATGTTTTCGACAAATCACAGAATACCGCTGCGATCTCCATAAAGTGAAAGACAGCATCAGCTGTGCTCTTCTGCTGTTGAAAACCAAACTGACTTTTGTTTAGAATATTGTTATTATTTAAGAATTCTATGATGCGTTTATTTGCCAGGCTCTCAACTACTTTTGATAGGGTGGAGAGCAGTGAGATTGGTCGGTAGTTTGATGGGTCAGTAGTATTGTATGGGAGTGATCTTGGCAAACTTCAGGGAAGATGGAAAAATTCCTTTTCTGAAGGAAGAATTGACTAAATCAGCCAAACTGGTTAGAGGATCTTCCGGGAGTTCTTTTAGGATTTTTAAAGAAAGTCCATCATATCCGGCAGCATTCAAATTCCTCATTTTGCAGAAGGTCTCCCTTAGTTCAATTGAATTAGTTGGAAGGAAGGAGAATTGGTTTGAAATATTCACATTTGATAGGTAGTCTAGAGGATCATTAACGGTTATTATGTTCTTTGTAATATTATCAGCTATTGAGCAGTAGAAGTTATTTAAATCATTAGGATCTAGCGCGATTTCTTGCGGGCTCAGGTTAGTACGACCTGATAGCTCATTTACAATTTACCAGGATGTTCGAGATTTATTTTTTGATTTTTGCATCCTTGAAGAATAAAATACCCTTT
>MU196578.1:0-11435 GCA_016904865.1 Pissodes strobi | reverse complement strand
TGTAAAAAAATACAAACAATTTTAACTGATTGTTTACCGTCAGCCATCAGTTTCAGTAAACTGATAATATTGCAAAACGACGATATCTACGTGGGTCGACGAATCGGGAGAATAATTTAAATGCTATCAAATAATTGAATATAATAATTTAAGATTGCACAACATATAGGTAACTAATTTTGAAATATTATACATATAACATATTATATTCCGGCATATTTAGAGCAGGAATGCCAGCAACAGCAAAATGACGATGTGAACGTAGACCGACGAATCAGACGGTTAAAACACCTTATACAAAAATTAAAAATTTCTAAAAAAATATTAACAATTTAGGCTGATCGTTTACTGTCGGCAATTAGTTTCAGTAAACTGATAATATTGCAATACGACGATATGTACCTGGGCCGATGAATCGCGTGATAGCAATATCTAATAGGGAGTTTTCAAAGATTCAGAAATTTTTGAACAGTTGCACTAGGTACCCCTACCACCAATGGAATGTAAAATACTGCATCAGGCCGAGCGACACGCGCCCTCACCTCATTGTGACTGGCTGCAAGGCTGCAACATATTATATTGATCGGAACCGACTTTGTCTTTAACATTTTTTTTTCTACAGCCGCGCGCAAAGTAGCTAATTACCAAATTCAAATGAAATTGCAAAATCGCCGAATGCCGCGAAACCTATTTTGCGCTCTAAAGTGTACAAGAAAATGGATTCTCACTTTTTCCGTCGAGTGTGCTATGAATAGTCATTTATTTATTTTATTTATTTATTTCAATCTTCCTGTTTTGACAGTTACAAGTTGTATAGGAATAGTTAACAAAACAAAATTTAAAACGAAGTGCTAAAAGTTTTGCTAAAACATTTCACAGAAACTTACAGTAACAAGGCTTGAGCTTGTCATTTGGTCGTTAACAATTTATAAATTAAAGATGACTTGACTTAATTAGGTTATATAGCTAAATTGCTAAAGTTGTTCTAAAACAAAGACCGGGACATCATAGAGGCCTAGTGTTTACTACATGCCAGAAAATTTTTGAGTTGTTTGCGGTATCTATTAGTTTTTGTTTCAAGAAATTGTGCTTTTCTACAATTAGTCGTTCATGAAATATTTTTTGTCTGAGAGTAAAGTTGTTTAGATTCCTGAGTACCGAGAGTATTAGAAAGCCAAAATAAGTCCTTTAAATGCTCACTTTGCTTTAGATCCGAATTTAGCCATGCTTTATTTTTTTCAGTGTTTGTTATGTTTAATTTTTTAATACGTGTTTAGAACCTCTAAACAATAAAGAAAATTGTGCCAGAAAAAACCACGATTCGTTTACGTCTTGAGGGTATATAATCGTAAATGGCTGAGGTCGGCCCTGGATAACTGATAGTTAAGCTGAAAATATTAGGAGCGTCATAAAATCTTTTAAAGTAATGTTTATTGGAGACTACAATTTCATTGTTAAGGCTGTTACTTTCCGAGATAATGATTTGTGCTTTATGGTCCGCTATGTTTGCCTCAAGATTATTGGCCTGAAAGTTGAGGAGGTTTGTGATAACATAATCTAAGGCGGAGGGAGTATGATTCGGGGAATCCCTAGTGGGTTCAAGTGGTAGAATAGACCGTATATTAAAACTTTCCAGCAAGTCGGGGAGAATGTTTTTTTCATGTGCTTCCTTTAAATAGTTCACATTTAGGTCACCACATATTAAAATAAATTGATGTTGAGATGTAATATAACAAAGTGTTTCATTAAATGCAGTTATGACTCTGCTGAAACTTTTTTAGGTTATTATTATTGCACAAATGAGCTATACTTGTATTATTAAATTTAAATGAGATACCTACGCATTCTAAAATTAGTTCTGTTGAGAATTTTAGTAAGTCCATGGTTTTGAAGTGTTCATTCTTGCTGTAAATGGCAACACCACCATGAGAGTGTTTTTTTCCGAGAAGTTGGCTGCTAATTGGTACCCTAGTATGGTAGTAACTTTTGCTTGCTCCTCCACCATCCAATGTTCCGACACACATAAAAATTGTGGATTTTCTTGTTGTACCAGAAGTTCCAATTGAGATATCTTGTTTGTGATGCCTTGTGTGTTTACGTGGATGGTTTTCCAAATGTGTGTTTGAGAGTTATCTCTTCCATCTCGGTTGGTGATTAAAGCCTCGGCTGTTGCGGTTGAAGCTTCGGTTTTAGCTGTTTCCCTGATTGTTGTACTGCTTGGAAACTAGGAACGAAATGGCTGTATCTGCTGAAATTTTTTAATAACTATATGTTCAGGCCAATTTTGGGGCTGGCCTTCACTCTAAAAGCTTTGTATTCGCCCGACTTAACGGGTATATTTTCAATATAGAACTTTTCACTTTCGCCAAAATTATTTTTTAAATATTCAATTACTGTCGCATCTGACGCGTCGTTCGAGATCTTGGAGAAAATAATACAGGATTGAGGAGTTAGCTCAGCCGCTGTGAGAGTTTCGTCAGTTTTCTTTTGGCCTACGAGGCCAGTACTTTTTGAACTGTATGGGGTATTGGCTAGCTGTTCAGATTGGTTTTGTTTTCCAGTCATAGAGTTGCAACTAGAACTTTATTGGGTACCGGCGGGATTTACCCTGAGGCTGGTGCTAATTTTTCCTAGTTCGTTCCTAAGGCACAGTATTTCAGCTTGTTGCTCTTTAATTTTTCATATGGTAATTGCAGATCTTGTAGCTGTTTTGAAGTTCCTCGTTGCATTTCTTAATGTCAGAAACAGTCGTGGATAAAACATCCAATTTGGACGCAAAAGCTTGCTCAGTTTCGAAAGAGGTCAGGAATCTGTTTGTGCTATCTAGTGTTTTTGAAAGCTTTTCATTTAATTTTTCGGTTTTAAGGATAAGGCCTTTAACCTCTTCAAAACCTTTATTTAGTAGCTGTTTTAAAATAGACAATGTGTTCTTGTCTCCAATATCCGTAGTTTTGAGCTGAAGACACTCTTTATAGTTGTAGGCCACGCAAGGGGATCGCTTCTTAACCGTAACCCCCTACTTTAATAAGCTGTTCAGAAAATTGGGCACATAAAACCTATGGTCAGCGCCAGCACTATACCCGATCGACAGGTTTATTTATTGTATGTTGTTGAACGAAATTGTGGGCATCACCACTGATAAGAGAACATTCCACTATTATTTTTTGTTACTGTATCCTTAAGGAGGCTCCACACGCAACGGTAAAACCTAAGGCCAACCTTGAGGCGCTAGACCTCGAGGCGAACATAAAAAGAAGGGGGTCTCCACACACTGCGGAAAATGTGGCGGACAGCCTCGAGGCGTACCAATTTGTCCATGTTTTTGGACGTGATGGCATCGACAGACGATGCTCTTGCTGTTGTTGGTTTATTGTTAGCTGTGGAAAGTACCTGGTCATTTAAGAATTGTAAGAGTTGAAAATGCCACAATTTTGGCTGGTATACTTCGTCTGCACCACTTCCTGTTCTCATCGATTCCGTTATCTTTTTTAATTCTTTCCGAAAACTCCTACGCATATTATTAATTTTTTTATTTACACAATCTTTGTTTGCCAAAGGCTCCACTTCTTTAATTTTTTCCACTAATATTTCGTAAGCAGCTTCCCTTTTGAACCGGTCATGATAATCTTTTAATGCAGTTTGCCACAAGTTTTGCTGATTAAGTTTAAAAGTTTCACGAACTATTTTTATAAGAGTCGACGTGTTGTAGTGATCATCGACTATTTACACATTTTCAGAATATTTTTGCATGTAATACTGCCGTTATTACCGATTTTTCGACGTTAAAACCACTGCGACCATTCACCCACGACGACGCCTCTTTATAAACTGGCAACTGAAAATAAATAAAGGACTGTCGTGCGTTTGTTACAGCTGTTGCTGGCATTCCTGCTCTAAATATGCCGGAATATAATATGTTATATGTATAATATTTCAAAATTAATTACCTATATGTTGTGCAATCTTAAATTATTATATTCAATTATTTGATAGCATTTAAATTATTCTCCCGATTCGTCGACCTACCTAGATATCGTCGTTTTGCAATATTATCAGTTTACTGAAACTGATGGCTGACGGTAAACAATCAGTTAAGATTGTTTGTATTTTTTTACATCTTTTTAATTTGTTTAAAAGGTGTTTTAACCATCCGATTCGTCGGCCCATGTGCACATCGTCATTTTGCAACATTATCAATTGAATGAAACTGATGGCCGACGGTAAACAAACAGTCCAGATTGTATGCCTTTCTTTGAACTGTAAATTGCATCGGCCGAATGTTTACAACCGTCAAAAACGTCAGCCAGTGATATAATCATCCATATTTCATCGAAATTTAGTAACATTGTCAAACGCCCGACGGTAAACAATCATGGCATATTCATAAAAAAAATTGCAGTTTGAATTTATCACAAAAATTTTTTCTAACTGTGAAAACCGTCGGCCTTTGATATTTTTCGCTACCACATAACATAAATAGACGATCGCCATGAACGCCCGACAGTAAACGATCATACCATAATAGTCGTTTTTTTTGCAGTAACAAATGAATTTTTGGCCAATTTATAACCATGCGAAACATCGGCAGATAATTGTCCACTGGACTTTTCTGTCATTAACTATCGTCTAAAGCAGTCGGCCGACGGTAAACAATCATGCCAAATCGCAACTTTTTAATACACTTTCGCATCAATATTCCGAATGTTTCTGCACGAAAGGGAGCTCCAATTTTAACATCACGCATCGATCATGCCGAAAAAACTGTCATGAGCCGTTAGTCTATATAGAAAATATCAACCATTTTATACTTCGACAGAAGCGCCAAACTGTGCACTTTACAATAGTAAAAAAATTATTTTGATAGCTCAACTAGGTACGAAGATATTAGAGTAAATATGTAAAAGAACGCAACTCGATTTTATCCATTATTTGCTCAATTACACCTACAGTTGTGACGTCACTGGCATAGCGGGAATGAGTGTCAGGGCTAGATCTATCAGTAGGCTACGGTCTAGGTGATATCCAAAATTTTTTCAAAAAAATTAGTTTTTCTAAAATCACATGTACTATATTATTGGTAAAAAAAAAACACCAAAAATAAGTAGTACATACATTTTAGCCTTCTAAAGTTGAATATATATTTTTAAATCTCTACCAAGGATCTTTTTAGTACAATTATGGTCAATTTTAGTACAATTTCAGGTCAGAAGTCAGTACAATTTTTATAAGGTTAACGGCAACACTGGTTGAATAAGTTAATCATTGAGTGTTGAACTGTCAAGTTAGTTAATCATTGAGTGTTGAACCCGAGTATATCCACCACCGAGTAGCGACAGAAACCGTCGGAACCTTTGATGTTTGGGGGTCAAATTTTCTTTTTCTCTCATTTGACGCGTTTGACGGATAAACAACCTATTTCACTGGTAAAATTGTGAAGAACTCGTTTACACTATCGATAATTTGAAGTGAACTTAATGAAATAAGGATATTTGCGGTTGAATTTATATGAATATCATTGAAAAACTTTATTAAAAGAAAATATTTTCTTTGCTTTATCTTATCACACACAAAAGAAACATTTTTAAATTATAGTCTACAAAAATCAAATTTGGTGAAACAAATTAACAGAAATAGTATTTCAATATAAATCATTTTTGAAGTGAATACTTCTTTGGTTTCATGAGAGTGATTTTTCAAGGTCGCGTCAGGACATGGTTTTCAAATATTCGTCTCGTGTTACGAAAAAAATTCGTATCATCGCGGGTATGATTCAATTTGTGTTATAATATAAAGAGTGTGGCAAACGTATCGGAACCGACTCAAATGATTAAAATAAGTTGAGAATAAGTGAAACTAACCGAAAGTTGATTGGACGACTAACCCAAACTAACCAATTCTATTGAAATTGATTATAATGTAAATGTATCGGAACCGGCTCAAATAAGTAAAATAAGTTGAGACTAAGTGAAACTAACCGAAAGTTGAATAGACGACTAACCCAAACTAACCAAATCTGTTAAAATTGATTATAACCTAGCGGAACTGACTCAAATGACTAAATTAAGTTGAGAATAAGTTAAACTAATCGAAAGTTGATTCGACAACTAACCAGAACTAACCAAATCTATTAAAATTGAGTATAAATTATCGGAATTAACTCAAAATGGTTAAAAATAAGTTTATATTAAGTGAAACTAACCGCGATAGATCTGGGATTGAGATGAATCGAATGTTTTTTTTTTGGTTTTTACAACCACCCCTAATGTTATAAACTGTAAAAACGAACGAAACTTGAAGTAATATGTATTTATATGGTATATTTTGGTAAACTAAACTTACGTAATCTGCTAAAAGTTATTTTTTACATTAAATTGTGTTAGGGGTGGGTGAGGGTGACTTTTAGGTTCTCACGACAGACTAGTCGTGTTGCATAGCGTCAGATCGGGGAATGAGAAACGAATCGAATGCCACTGGGATACAGCTGGTAGGGCTAAAAAATACATTTTGACATAAAATTTATACCTAGTTACTAAAGTTGCGCGGATGTCTCAGACATGAGACAGGGATGCATTAAAACTAGGAATTTAGTTTCCGTTCTAGTCCTCTCCCACCTCGGACAGTGGAACAAAGCATGTTCCGCGGTGTCCGTGTCGCCGCAATGTTTGCAATTGATGTCCGTTTTCCCAAGTCTGCTGGTGTAATGTCTGAAAGATCCGTGCCCTGTTAAGGCTTGCGTCATGTAATAGTTTAATCGCCTGTGGTTGCAGTTGATCCATTGTGCTATATTGGGTATTAGCTTTTTTGTCCATTGCCCCTTGGTGGTGTTGGACGCCCATCTAGTCTGCCACTTAGCTATAGTATCCTGCCTCGCCAATCTCTGGACTTCTGTTATATGTCCCTCTCCCGTGCTATGAAGGCGTTTCCTCTCCTCTATTATCAGATCTATTGGCGGTATTCCTGTTATCACTTGGATGGCCTCGTAGGATATTGTTCTGTATCCGCTAGCTACCTTGAGTAATGCTTTCCTTTGGACTGCTTCGAGCATTTTCTTGTACTTTTCGATTCTTGTTATTTCTCCCCATATAGGCGCCCCATAGAGGATCGTGGGTTGGACGACGCCGTATAGCATTTGCCGCTTGTAGCTCGTTGGCCCTCCAATGTTTGGCATTATGCGCGACAGTGTTCCGAGTTTTTCACCTGCTTTCCTTGTGACGATTTCGACGAAAATATAAATCACAAACGACTAAAAAGAATACTATTTCTGGACAAACGTACGTACAATGATCGCAATGAATACATCAACTGCCTGACTATAAATGAAGCATCCTTTTCACAACGATCGCGGCTCAAGTCTCTTTTAGCGGAAATCGGCTACAAAAATATCGTTCTATAGGACGGTTCTACACAAGAATAGCAAAAAAAAATTTTTCCTGAGTAAATCATTTGTTTTCCAGAAAATACGATTTTTTTATATCATAATTTAACTAAAACCTGTCTTTGGATAATTTTCCTATTATTTTTTTTGCTATAGGCCGATCCAGAAAAAGCTATTAATTTAATAAAATGGTGTTATTCCGAAAATGTCTAATTAATGGAAAATTTAATTTTTTTTTGTAGTTTTGAATATCGGAAATCTGTTAAAATTAGATAATAATTCTATTTGGCTAGTAATTTGCTCTTTAAACATGTACAATTTTTTTGCGAAAATTCTTCATATAGAAAATATAGAAATTATTTAAATGGACATAGTAGATCCGTGTATTTTGTTAGTTTGGGTTAATTTTGGTTCTGTATTAGGTAGGGTTGGTCAAGCGCGTAGCGCGCTTGTCTCATTGCGCTTGTTCGGTTAATTAAAGTTAGTTTCGATTATTTTTGCATTGTTTGGGATAGTAAAGAGATAAGAGACAAGTTAGTTTTGCTTAGTCTGGGTTAATCTTGATTAGTTTGGGTTGATTTTAGTTAGCGTTGGTTAAATTTGATTAGCTGTAGTTGGTTTGGGTTAGTTTGGGGTAGTGAAGAGACAAGCGCACGTAGCGCTCTTGTCTCTTTACTCTGGTTAATTATGGTTAGTTTTGTTTAGTTTTGGTTAGTTTGGGTTAATCTTGATTAGTCTGAGTTGGTTTTGGTTAGTTTGGGTGAGTGTTGGTTTCTATTGATTAGTTTGGAAGAGCTGTGGTTGGTTTGGGTTAGTTTTGGTTAGTTGGGAATAGTGAAGAGTATTTTTACTCTGGTTAATTTGGGTTAGAGGGGCAGAGAGGCACTCTTAGCCAAGATGTTTTCTTCAAATACATTTTCACTCTTCTAAACTTTTAATTTTTTTTTTGAAAATGACAATGATATATTTCCGGCGAAAAATTTTGATTGTTCTGCGTTGAGAGAGATACTCTAATACCAAAAAATAAATTTATTCTTTTCCTAACGAATTTCAGCTAAACGAAACTTGACCCATGATCGCAACAAATACATCAACCGCCTGACTATAAATGAAACATTATTTGCTTTGTCATATGACGGCTAAACAATCTATTTCGCGCAGGCGCCAAGGAAATTGAAACCCGTAATGTCTCTACTCGGTGGTGGATGTACTCATGTACTCGGGTTGAACTGTCAAGATCTAATAGTTGTAGAGTTATAAGAGTAGTTTAGTGCATTTTATTGTATAGAGTGATAAAGAATAAAGATAGTATTAGTTGGAAATAGTAAAAGTTGTAATTTCGTTCAGAACCCACGGAATATCGTAACAATATTTTACAAGAATTGCCAATTAATCGCGATTTTATGAAGGTGTGCAATTTTGAACTTTTTTCGCGAAATTTTTGTGAAAACTGGAAAACCGGATCGACTAATGAATTTTCGAACCTGCTGCATTCGAAAATGATTATCGTTTTCTGTAGAAACGGTTAGTTTTCAATATATATTCTTTTTAAATTTATTTTACAATATCCATCTTTGACTTTCATCAATACTGAATGAATAAGTAGATACAGGGTGTTCTCCCATAATGTCCCCCCTTAAAAATTAACAAAGTTAAAGGAGGGGACATTATGGGTGAACACCGAGGTGAACACCCTGTAAATTTTTTGCACTACGGGGTTTCGAATGACCCGTATGATATGACGCTTATATAAATAGCGTTATTGTTTCAGCGTCGTATTAAAATCGCGACAGTAAAAACTACTTATTTGACTAATGGGTGTCCTTTAATTTGGATTGAACCGTCCGAAGGCCCAAATCGCGCTTTAATTTAGCTGATGGTTAGTGTGGTTAGTTTAGGTCACTTTAGAAGAGCTCGGTTTAATTTTACTCTTTCAAAGTAGTAAAAATTTCGAATAATTTTATAAATAAGCAATATCATCACAACATTACGAATTTTTTGCGAGATATCTCGGGTAGAAAGTTCGATGCTTTTTTAGCAACTTAGTCTCTGGTGGCGTTCCAGTGTTTTTTCCATCTCAACTTTTCTTGAAATTTACTGTTTCAATCTTGGCTTCGATCATCATTGTGTATGATTATTCCGTAAAGAACATTGTGACCGGTCGCCGGTGGATAATGGGTTACTTACTTACTACCCAACGGGCGTGAATAATCAATATTGTTAACCATTCGCAAACGAAGCTGTATTTAGTACAAGTAAATTATTTAAGAATCGTAAGAAGAATCTTTTCGAAACTGATGGTTTTACGACGCAGTTGTGGCCACTAAAGGCAAAGACTCGGACAAAAATTATTCGACACATTCGACTAACCTTATATGGATTCTCTCATTTCGCCTGGTGTGCCCACGATTTGTAAATCTCATAATATAGTGATTATAATAATATTATATCGGCTTATAGTGTAACTTAAATTCCATTTTCAGTTTGATGACAAACTTATTGATTAGACCAATTCTGGCTTGTCCACTGGTAAATAGGTATCACAAACGTATACTAATGACTTTAGATACGTTAATCTTCCAGAATTTTCTATAAATATTGACAAGATCAAACGCACTGAGGTTCTGCATTGGTCGCCGTATTCACTTTGGGAACCTGCTTAAGCTTCTTATTTTGTTTTTTAGCATAGCCAAAAACAGCATAATCTGAAAACGTGTGCTATACAAAGCGTGCATCGCTAAGTATTGCTATTATTAGGACTATAATTTAGGAGCTTATAATTTTGGCAACAATGTTTAATTTATAAAAGAATATATATTCGTGTTTCTCGTGCGGTTAGGGTTAGGATTAGTAATTGACTTGGGGTTTGAGTTGGTGATGGGATGAAGTGAATCTATTTCGAAATAAATATTATCATTCCATTGCATGTATTGCATTCAAGATCTTTTGGAATGATTTTAGTCCATTTTTTCTTAAATTAAATATCGATCTTGAATTTGATTACTTTCTTTGCGAAAGGTGTCATTTCCATAACATTTTCAATATCCAAGGAAATTCCTGTAAATACCTGTCATCCCAGCTCATGTAAGAAGAGACATGAAGAAGAGGAAGCTGGAGTAGATTCAAGTACAGTTGACCGTTTGAGGGACGAAATCAAGGGACTCAAAGCTGCAATTGAGGAGGAATGTGCATCCAAAAGGGAAGAAAGGAGAAAAAGAATGGAATTAGAAAAGAAGAACCAAGATTTAAAGCTTCAAATAAAGCAAAACAAGGAGGAGGCTGCAAGAAGAGAAGACATCACGAGGCTAGATTCCATTGTAAGTACATTACAACAGCAAATAAATGATATGAAGGAAACTACCAAACAGTCACTTCACTTAATGGAGCAAAAGATTTCGCAGAAATCAAAACCGCAGGAGTCAGGCTTGCAGGAGGATTCGAAAAGCATTAGTGATCAGTCAGAAATAATACAAATACCACAAGTAGCACAAACAAGTCAAAAAGCTCAACATACAAATCAAGTGCCAACAAATACGAAGATCGGTGACAAGAATAAGATCCAAAATAGGGCTAGAATTAGATTTGTAGGTACTAGAACACAGTTTCCCGATAATGTTTCTGCTATTAAGTCATTTGAGCCTAGAAAGTGGCTTCATATTGCTCTTTTGCTCTAATTCTTTTACAGGGTGTGAAAACAGGACAAGTTACCGTTTTTGGCATTTACAGGTCGCAATTTTGAGGATAGCGACTTGAAATTTGGCATGGAGGTAGACCTCCACAAACCCTCGGAACCTATTGATTTTGGTTCCGATCGGTTAATATACAGGGTGTGAAAACAGGACAAGTTACCGTTTTTTGCCATTTTTGTCCGTGTAAACAAGGATAATATTGTTTTTTTTAATGTCAAATGAAAGTATTCGGTAAGACAAGTATTTTTGTTCCTTTGTTCTTTTGCTCTAATCGTTTTACAGGGTGTGAAAACAGGACAAGTTACCGTTTTTGGCATTTACAGATCGCAATTTTGAATATAGCAACTTGAAATTTGGCATAGAGGTAGAGG
>JAEQML010078222.1:0-12535 GCA_016904865.1 Pissodes strobi | reverse complement strand
TCAAAGCTACCTTTAATTAATCATCCAAAACTTCATTTACTAGATTATCCATCAAAATAAAACAAACTATTCAGTTAAATCTAAAATTTGCGTGTATATTGCAGTTGTTACCATTATAATTTAAAGGGCTAACTCTCTTTGTGACGTCAATGCGCAGACAGAGACGATTTTGAAACCGCTGAGTATCCTACCTTCCCTGTTATTGTATCATGAATAGAACCGGACTGGCTAAAATCCGTATCGTCTGAAAGAGGCCTTAGGTTGGCGTCGTCGCCAGACCGGGCGCCCGGCTCTCCAGTCGCCGCGCATGAATATCAATAAATATTTCAAAAACTATACATGATAATTGATTGCGATTTTTTTTTTAAACTTCTTTGTAGTTTTAGCTAAAACTTTTACGCTGGTGACACCTAGAAAATGTTACAAATAAAAACGTTTTTCGCTGGTCGAAAAGCAGCTTATTCAAAATATAAACATTCAAGTTTATATACCATTTAAGAAAAATAAGAACAAAATCCAATAAAAATATTATGACTGTGGTCTTTGCTGATATGTTATTTATCCTCTCAAGAAAAATTATTTTATTTTAAAGAGTATTTTCAGAGTTATGAGGTGTTATGTACAAAAAAGTGGGAAAATTGTTCTATTAAAATTTTCGACTTTTTTAGCTATGAAAAAAGTCTGAACCAATAAAAAAAAGTCGTAATCACCCATTTCATATAGCCAGGAACATAGGTAAACATATTTTAATGGGTAAACATATTTTACCTCAAAAAAATTTTTGAAAAAGGAAGCGACTTTTTATTTGTATTTTACTCCATTATAGTGTATAGAGTGGGTGGTAGGTATTAAGAGCTAGGGTGTGTCTATGATAAAATTTTGAATATACCATTTGAATAAAATTATAGTCCCTTGATCCAAGTGGATCTTTCTGGTGCTACATTTTTGAACAGTGTATAGTAAATTTACATTTTCTCCATTTGTAAAGTTTATAGCATAATATATTAACTTTTTTACCTTCTATAGGCGTGTATTAACCTAATTAAAGCAGCAATATTAAATAAAACACATTTTTGTAAGCTAAAAAAATTAGGAAAATTCATTTATTTACGACATTCTCAGACAGCCATATTGTTGGGTCGTTTTGACACATAATGTCGTCCGGACCCATTACCTGATACTAAATAATTAAAATGTTTTTTTCTACGATCGTGCGTTTTTACCCCCTTTCCCGCACTAGTGCGGGAAAATAAAAATTTCAATTTTAACAGCCGGACCGGCTATTTTAACTCATTTGTAGAATGCAACAAATTGTGTTTTTAACATTAGTATTCATAATAATTATTAATAATTCACCTTGAGATTCGTTACTTTAGTTTAACTTAACTTAATTTGTCTGTGTAAATCGACCTTTAATCTTTTCGATTTACGAGTTAATATAAAGCCACGGCAAATTGTTATATGTGCCGTGATAAAGCACTATTCTGAATGTCAACATCATTTGACAGTGTCAACTTTTACCTTGACCTTTTAATATGCTTTTTAAATTTGTATGCGGTCGTAGAAATAATAATGCATAAGTGCATTTCTCGCACTCGACTGCAATCGCGTATACGGGAAGGGATCACTTTCCGCTCTTGTTATGAAAATAACTATATTATCCAAGCAATACAAAACTTTTTTTTCACAGGGCCCTACTGCGTGTAAAAAAATTGGTTATTTGTTTTCGCATGTAATATTCTAAATGAGCTGTAGAAACCAAACATATAAAAATATGTATAGAGTGTCTAATTTGAAAAAATTAAGTTTATTGTAGTCCCGAAGAAACAAACCACTCTGTATACACAAAAATAATATATACTTTACTCGTTTGATGTATGCCTTAAGACGGAGCAGGATAAATGATCCGCGCTATACAAAATTTCATTTAAGGCGGGCAAATATGTCTAGGAAAGGTTGCATTCTCTCTGGATATCTAATAAGAACAAAAAGGACCCCTAAGATATTACCCCAACAATAGCGCGCAAAATACGTTACTTTTGTAAATATAATTCCGAAGCTTCTTGGGGATTTTCATTAGATTGTATAAAAAAAACCAACATCATAATTTCCATTATTTTCGTAAGCCACCATTATTTAAAAAAAAAATAAATAAATTAAACATAGTATATTAGTAAAATAGAAACACCATAACTACAAAAAAAATCTATTTTATAGAAAAAGTTAATTTCGTCCACTCATTTAATTCAATGAAACAAGATTCAGCTTCTTTGGACAGTCTTAATAATAAGGGATTGTTTTTTTACAACGCCAACGTTTCGGCACGGGTTTGTGACATCATCAGAGCTAAAATAAAAACAAAAGATATGGTGCCATGTTTTCTTCAATCAGCAAAACAAATCATGGTTGGTAATATTGTCAATAAAAATATAAAATTTGACACTTTTAACAAATTAAAAAAGAGAAGAACAGTTCTTTAAAACTAAAAAAAAAAAATAAAAAAGTGTTGAACTACAACTTTACGTACAATGTAATTATTTTAAAAAATAAAATAAACAACAAAATTGCCAGAAAAAAATTATTACGATGTAAACATGTGAAATTTGTCCTTGATGGAAAAGTATCGTTAATAGTAAAAAACGTGAAAAGGTACTCACCTAGTAATCTAGTTTGATACAATTATTATTGAAAAACATATTGGAATACAGTGTTCAACACCGTAAAAACCAATAACAAGGAAAAAAACAAACAAAAACAAACGTAGAGGGACCACTCTTGTGTTCCAAGTCAAAGGTAGAATGAAGAATATGTGTTCAGTTTAATAATTTATATCTAATAAATATCTTCATGCATACGAGGAAGGGGAGGGAAGGAACTATTTTGCAATCTCTTTTATGTTGTAATAGACGTTTACCTATTAATTGAGACGTATGACCTATATAACAACCTTGGCAACCACCACATGGGATTTTATAAATCACATTGTTTCGATCCATAGTGTCAAGAGGGTGTTTGTTTTGGAAAAAATATTGCCAGTCCTATTTGCGTTATATAAGGCGATTTTACAACTGTTTGTGGTCAAATTTTTAGACAATGGTTCTGAAAGATTTTTTAGATATGGGATCTTAAAATATTTTTTGTTATTTTGTGGTTGTGTTAGTGTACCATTGTTATCAGTCAATTGATTTGTAAGTGGTCTTTGCTTGAGAATTTGATTAATCAAAGCATTAGGATAATTATTGTTTACTCTTAACATCTCTGTTAGATTTAAGATATTTTTGGTCCAAAACTTATTGTGTGAAAGTGTAAAAATCTTTGTTTTTAGCTGTTTAACTATGTTAATTTTGTAGTACAGGGAGTGAACTGATTTATAGTTCTGTTGGAACTAGATGGTTTCTTATATATATATTATATCAAGATATCCAAAAAGGGTATGCAACAATTTATTTCCATTTCAGTGGTGAATTGTAGGTGCTGATTTATACTGTTAAAGATATTCACAGTGTAGTCAATTTTGTTTGTTGGTAGACAAGTTAGAGTGTCACTAGATATATGTACAGAAAAGGAAGCTCAAAATCAAGTATTTCAACAACCGAAGTTGCAATATGATGTGGCATGTTGGCTAGAATGGGGCTAAGTGGATTTACCATGGGGGTGCCGAAATTTTGTTTATAATATTCCCCATTGTATACAAAATAGCTCGAATCCAAAACAAACTTAACCAAGGCTAAGAAAAGGTTATAACAAGAACAAATACACGTTAAACGTTAAAAGGCATTTAGCGCACTCGCACGTTTGGAAACTCCACGCAAGCGTGCTCGTGCGTAAAAATATGGTCTTTTAAAACTAGTATTTGAATATACTATATTAAAAATTTCACACTAGTACTTTTTAACCATCAGTTAAAATGGGTTCTTTGACAGGTCGCGTTGCAACACATGTATTTTATTGGAAATTTTTCTCTCTACGGTAGGTAACCAACAGCGAATTATAGTGGAATTTTTTTGACAATTTCTTTATTTAAACCTGTTTACATTTCACAAAAACGCACTTAATTTTTTTATAAACTAAAATTTTGATATGTAGATCTCGTGTTTTTTGTATTCTTCTGCCACCTTCTCTCTTCGTAAAGGCGAAAAAGCTGGACTTGTATTCGAATATTTTTCAATTAAAGTTCAATGTCTGATAAAATGTATATAATAATACTTAAGACAGCATTTTATTTATCATTTTTCAATTTAATAGTTTCAATTTTGAATAATTTAAAAGCAAATTTTCTTTCTTCAAATGGCAACCGCACTCTTCTATTAGTTTGATAAATCACATACATTACAGACATGATTTTAAAAACGATTCTAAAAACGATTTTAAAAATAATAATTTTTTTTTATTTTTGAGTGTAAAATATTCTGTTTACTACAAGAATATTGTTTTTACTAACGTTTCGTTCTGTCAAGCCCGTTGAGCATAGCCCCTACGACTTGTTCGCTGCCGCTGGATATGCACACCTTATTTGAAGTGTACATATTAAAAGACAAAATAAAAACTAAAAAAATACAATTTTCTACTACTTGTAGTAACTTAAAGCTTATGTAAAATTAGAGAATTAACTATGATAGGTCTTAAAATGGTATTTCCATTTCGTGTAACTACGATAAGTAGTAATCAATGTGATTGCTGCCGAAAGCTAAGAGCAAACTAAATCTGTTTATGTATGTACTTATATGAAAAGCCAATAAAATTATAATTTTCTACCAATTGTAGTAAAATAAATCGTACATAATATGAAACAATGAGCTATGTTAAATATTGAAAACGCATTTTTGTCCACCTACAATCGATATTAAAAAAATATGGCTCTCATCTGTTAGCCAAGCCATATGAAGTGTACGTAAGGTACCTATAAAAAATTAAATAAAAACTAAAAAACGCTATTTTCTACCACTTTTAGTAACTTAATGTTTATGTAAAATTAAAGAATATAGGTACTGTAATAATTTTTAAAATGGTATTTCCATCTAACTACAATAATTAGATAGATATCAACTTTGTCACTACTAGAAGCAAACCGAAACTGCGGAGCAAACTAAATCTGCTTACATATGAAAAACCAATAAAATTATAATTTTCTACCAATTATAATAAAACCAATTATGCATATTATAATAAAAATGTGCTATTTTAAATATTGGAACAGTATTTTTGTACTACACTCGATATTAAAAAAAATTATAGCTCTCAGCTTTGTTGGTGTCTTGTCAAAGGAAAAAAATTAGGCATTGTCAAAAATCAAAACATATAATTTTAAAATTATTTTAAACACAATTTGCTGTAAAAATTTCTTACCGAATACTATGAATACTCATGACTATTTTTAGAAAATTATCCGTCGTCTTTGACACAGAATAATTCTCAAAATATTCATGAGCTCGAAAAAATTTTCGGAAATAAGTTAACCTCTTGTTGTATTACTAGTGATAATCAAAAACTGACAAAACCGAAAAGTTTTTGACATTTTGCTTTTTGTTCCAAACAAATTAGCCATAGCCTACGTACTACTAATTGGGCGCAAAAGAAAATTTTAAATCTGCGCTTGTTTCTGAAAATAATTGTATACAATTATATATTTTTGGAAAGCCCACATTATGCCTAATAAACATACAAAATAATATCCATTAAGAACATATGTTTGCTTCATAACTAAAAAACGGAAGGTGTTAGAAAAAAATGCCTACGCCACTAAATTCTACGAAAAAAGTCTATAAGAATACGTTTTCGATAAGTTTATGGACAACTGGGATGTGGGGGTGCCTCAAAAGTGATAGTTTTCAATTCCACCCTGTGCCTGTGTCTCAAAAACCAAAAGGGATATGAAAATTCTGCTGGCGCCATCTTTAATTTCACAAATAAGTAGCAGACTGTTGCAAAAACCGCAATCCTTTATCTTTAAAAATAAGGGAGATACCCCGCAAGCCATCTAATAGGTCACGGTACCCTCACCGGTATATTATAGGCCTTACCCTTTCGTGGCCTCTTGCAAGACCAAGACCAGTCTCGCTCATTACTATTCGTAATTGAACCTTTTCATTGCATAGACCTTTTCTAAAATTGTTTACTACTACTGATTGTAAATTACTTATTAAAACTTTCGCATCATTAGGCGTATAATTTAGATTACAAGTTTCTTTATATTTATTAAATACATTTTGGACACGATCCCCATATTCTTTAATACCCTCCCTAATATTTTGCTTTATGTTCATTAATAAACTTAGGAAATGTGACGGTGGTCTCTTATCAGTAAAATGTTCTATTAAAAAGTCTTTAATTTTCTCCCAAGTTTAAAATTCATGATATTGGGTTACCTCTTGAGCCTTCCCTTTTAATTTAGTTGCAAAAATTAATTCGGCAATTTTTTTTTCTGTTTCTTTACCTATTTTCATCATCGCGTCAGAACCTTTTAAAAAGAAATTTAATGAATTTCCATCTCCGTACCAATCAAAAGAATCAATTTGATTTAAAACGTCAAATGCATCTTTTCCATCCTTTTTTATTTTATTTTAATTTATATTAGAAGATAAACTAATTTAATTACTTATTCGATTAATTGGAAACTTGTATCATTAAAAGCTTTTCCTAAATTTGTTAAAATAAAGGATTGTTCGAAGATTACTAACTGTTAATATATTGAGCATTTTTTGCGTTCCATTCTATTGTATTGAAATTAAATAAATCTATAAATAATTTGCTTGGAAACCTACTTTTTAACTCGACAACACAAGACATAAAATAAACATGTAAGCCGTACTCAGTGTTGCCGGATGACCAAAACCAAATTATTGTACAGTGCTGTAGAAGCTATGGGTTTTTTTTTCAAGATTTTATCGTACACCTTTACTAGTTTGACGCCATCGAAGGCTAGTTAGTTTTAAGGACTTAGGGTAATTTGAAAATAAATATATTGTGTTTAGTTAGTTTCGGTTAGTATACACTATTATTATATCATTATAGATAAACAATAAACCGTAGACAAAAAGAAAAAATAACATTTGATAACCATTCTTGTTGAGTTAAAGCTTCAAAAATAACTTCTTATAATTCTACTTGATTTTGATCTTCAAAATCTTTTTGTTCATATGTTTCATTTCAAACAAATTCAGAAAGCACTAAAAGATAAACTGGAGCCATCAGATTCTCTGAAGACCATGGATATAAACCAACTAAATAAAAGATCGTGACTAGTATACATACCGCTACTAAAAAGATTCGATTCCAAAAACAAAAAACAAACAAATTCAGTCCCAATACATTAAAACTTCTCGAGGAAAGGAGAACCACAGAAAGAATCTCACAAGAATATAAAGAGCTAACAAAGAAAATAAAAAAAGATACTAGAAAGGGTGTAAGAAAATATAATACGGAATTAATAAACAACACCATAGAAGAAAATAGAGGTATGATGGTACTAAAATCCAAATTGTCTCAAGGGAAGGCAAAAATCAGAAAACTACGAGATAAATCGGGCAATCTTGCCACAGAAAAAGAAGATATAGCCAAAGTAGTAGAACAATTGTATACAGACCACCCTTCCAAACCCAATCAAAGAAAAAAGACAAATTCTAAACATAGGCTCCGAGGAATTTCCAGAAATAAATCAAAACGAACTAGAGATGGCCTTAAAACAAATGAAAAACAAAAAATGTCCAAGGGAAGACGGAATAACCACTGAAATCTTAAAAATAGCAGGGAGCGAGCTTTGCGAGCGAGATATAACGAAAGTAGTAGAACAATTTTATACAGACCTCTACTCGACCACCCTTCCAAACCCAATCAAAGAAAAAAGACAAATTCTAAACATATGCTCCAAGGAAATTCCAGAAGTAAATCAAAACGAACTAGAAATTGCCTTAAAACAAATGAAAAACAAAAAATGTCCAGGGGAAGACGGAATAACCACTGAAATCTTAAAAATAGCAGGGAGCGAGCTTTGGGAAGCAATAAGAACTCTACTTAATAAGTGCATCGAAGAACAAAGGATACCCAAACACTGGCAAAGAAGCGAGGTAATTCTTCTCTTTAAAAAAGGTGACCAAGCTGATCTTGATAACTACAGACCAATAAGCCTACTCTCGCACTTATACAAGCTTCTCACTAAGATTATAACAAACCGTCTAGCTAATTAACTAGATTCTTACCAGCCAGTGGAGCAGGCCGGCTTCCGCAGAGGCTACAGCACGACCGACAATATACAAACTCTCCGTTTATTGATTGAAAAGGCAAACGAATACTACATCAATATCCACTTAGCGTTTGTCGACTACAAGAAAGCTTTCGACTCAGTGGAACAATGGGCAATTATGCATTCCTTAGATAACGCCAGGGTAGACTCGAGATATACAGGACTCCCCAAATCTATATACGAAACATCAGTAATAGTAGTTAAATTAGATGAAGACCTGAAAACGGAACAAATAAAAGTAAAAAAAGGAGTAAGACAAGGCGATACCATCTCACCCAAATTATTTACGCTGGCGTTAGAAGACGTGTTCAAGGGTCTAAACTGGGAAGGGAACGGAATTAGAATTGACGGCGAATATCTCCACCATCTGAGTTTTGCGGACGACGTGGTTCTAATAAGCGAAGACCCATCGGAACTGAAGACTATGATCAAACAACTACACCATGTCTCTCAAAAAATAGGACTCGAGGTCAACATCACAAAAACAAAAATCCTCAGCACGCAAAACATTCAACTTTCAATCGGAGGGAAAGAGATCGAAAATGTAGACGAGTATATATACCTAGGGCATAAACTCAGAATTGATAATGAAAATCAAAAAGCAGAAATACCGCGAAGAATAGGTCAAAGTTCAAAAAACTAGGATTTATACTGAACAGGGATGTCCCTATGAACCTAAAAAGGAAAGTGTACGATAGCTGCATACTTCCAGTAAAAACTTACGGGCTGGAAACAATGAGCCTCACAAAAAACAGCGTACATCACCTGCAATGCACGCAGCGAGCTATGGAAAGACAAATGCTGGGGGTCAGTTTGGGAGATCATATGAAGAACGAAGAGATTCGAAGAAGAACCAGAATAGCGAACATAGCCGAGAGAATAGTTAGATTGAAGTGGCAATGGGCAGGACACGTGGTCAGGATGGATAGCAATAGATGGACATCTAGAATATTGAAAGGAGACCCTGGGAAAATAAACGAAAATTGGGTAGGCCAATGAAGAGATGGGCTGACGATATTAAAACCGCAGCGGGAAGAAACTGGACACAGAAAGCGCAGGATAGAGATATCTGGAAGAGACTTGAAGATACCTATCTCCAGCAGTGGAGAAACTACGGTTTATGAAGAAGAAGAAGATTTCATTTGTAGGTTTAAAAGTGACGCATCCAATATCTAAATTTATTCGCTGAGATGGCTATATAATCCCATTTAATGTTTCCGTTATTATTTTATTATTATATTAGTTGAAAGCAAATTCACTTAGGTCTGGAAAAAAATAATTACCCTCGAACTTTGTGCTTTGAGGTAACTTGCAATAAAATAAATAAAGTTCTTCAACTGGCAGTTCCATTAAACCTCTTTGCCCCTTGCTGAAAATCGGTCCTCTGTGATTAGCTGGCGTCATCGCTAATCATAAGAATCTGAAGGTCAGCAGATATGGAATGCATCGACTCACCGAAAATTGAGTTCGGAGATCGTATGGACTTAAAATACGGCTTAGAAATCGCCCGGTAGTTCAATATCAATATATTTTGAAAAATTTATCAACATTCAGCAATTTCGTACATTCATCCATTATCGATCGCACATCGTACCCTGCTTATAATTATCGTACAAATACGATAATTATCTTACATCTGGCAACACTGACCGTACTGCTTTAATATGTATAACTGCATTCCCTCTCTCCTCGGTCTCGGTCGGTGTACTTTCTATTTTGCGATTGTGGATTGTGGGTTGTGGGGCCAATATCAATATTATACTTCCAACTGCGCTTTGCATTCACAAACGCAGTCTCATTCTCATTCTGCGTGCTTCGGTTGTGCTTTAGGTACACGTTTACAAGGAAGCAATATATTTCGAAATCTTGTTGGTGTTATCTTGTGTAGTTGCGACTTAACTTAAAGCTATGATTAGTAAATTATTAGTAATTATAATGTGTAGAAAAAAACAAATTTCAAATAAAGTTTTAATTGCGACCAGGTAAGTCAGTGGCGATAATAATACTAGTGATTTATATGTTAAGATTTTGAATAATGTAAAATATTTAATTGTCAACATTTAAAAAATTATTAGGGTCGGATCTTGTCGATCAGTGGCGCACCCAGAAAATCTGTTTGAGTGGAAGCCCAACATTGGTTGTGGCTAAAAAAAATTGTGGTGCCACGCCCTGATGTCCCATTTTTGTATATGTAAATATTATATTGAAAATACAGTTTTAAAAAACTTTTTTATGTATATTATATCGTTTTGTCGTAATTGTTGCCTAACTGATAATAAAATATGTAATATGAAAGAAATTGAGAAAAAACATATAATTTTGTTTTTGTATATACAGTGTGTTTCATAATTGAATGCTAATCCTTAAGAGTGATAATCTAAGTAAAAAATGTCATATGAACATAGGTCCGCAACCGCCTTATTTTTGAGATAGTGTTGAAAATTAAAAAAAAATCGGTTTATCCCAATATTTCTAAAACCGCTCTAGATATTTTTTTATATCTGTGAAGCTAGCTCCTTGTTGCCAGCAACAAGGTGCTAGCAACAAACATTTTACAGTGGACCATATCAAATCATCAATGCGAAATTTTGAAGCATTTTTATCATACTTTCTTTTTCTTTCATGCTGGTATTGTTCTTGTTCTGCACGGTCCTAATTCCTAATTAATTGCTAATTCGTCATTGGTAAAATTTCGCATGTTTTAATAAACAAAAATACTGTGATTGCAGTTTAAATTGTGACAAGCCGGAATAGTATATTAAGATACTAGTTTTAAAAGACCATATTTTTTCGCACGAGCACGAAATTAGGAAACGATCCGCTTGCGGGGAGTTTCCGAACGTGCGAGTGCGCTAAATGTCTTTTAAAACGTGTATTTTATACTATTTTTTCTATTTTGCATGTTTTTTAATGAAAAACGTTAATTTGTTCTAGACGGGATCAAAAGTTGGACCGCTATTTTGTCACTTTTGACGTCTGTATTATTAGGAATCCCATTCAAAACGGTGTCGAAATTTTTGCTAGTGAGCCTTGACATTGAACAATTTTGTTAATATCAAAGCAACCAGTCAACAAAAGTAGTGTCGAAAAGAGATTTTTTCGACACTACTTTGCGTATCGAAGAGACTTCTTTATGATACCAAAATAGAAAAACTAAGTTAAAGAACTGTCAAACGATTAAAAAAGAAATAAATCTCTTTCTAGCCTACTAGATACCTAATCCTATCACTGAATAGCTGGTATCATCATTGACAATAACCGACCGTAAGGGTCGTGCAGGTAAATGCATTTTATTTTTTTAATCAAAAACCGTTCGTCGGGCAAGAAAAAGTCAAGAGGTCATTAAGAAATAATAGGAGATTGCGAAAATGAATTTTATCTTGTGGCGTTTAATTGTTTTTATTAAAAATATTAAGTCATTCTACGCCACTGAATGGAGTTTGCTTAAAAAAAATACATATTTTTATACGTACTTAATTCCTAGCAAAATGTAAAGAAGTATCTACAGTGGGATAAAACTGATGTTTTTTTTACTTTTCAATACCCTGTATCTCAAAAATAAGGTGGTTGCGGACCCATGTTCATATGAGATTTTTTTTCTTCAAATCACCCAAAGATTATCATCCTTAAGGATTAGTATTCAATTATGAAACCCCCTGTATTTATAAAGTATAAATGTAAGCAACAAATTAAATTAACTAAAATAAAAAAAATGTCTTCTTATTTTACGTATTTAGCTCTATAGTAGAGTGCTACTTATAACTTATTTTGACTTCTGTGGACACCTCGGGGTTACAAGCTGAAATTTTCACAGAATGATGGCTTTATTATATTAATTCAAAATCCGAAGGTAATAAAAATTCAGAACGGGCAAAAGGGCAGTATACCTAAAAATCGAGATTATTATATGAACGTGTAGGATATTAAATTATGAATGTTTTCATATATAATTCATCTACATTTTTGTACGAATTATATTTTTTATCATTGCTTGAAATATGCAGATTACATTGGCCCTTATGGCAAAATAAATCAAAAAATTGAAATATCTCGCTTCGAACCTGGGCAAAATCTGATTGAAATATACTCATTTTTGTATTCACCTCACATTCTCTCAAAAATTAAGGCTCAAATCAAAAATTTTAATTCTTGCAAAAAGTTTGCCTTAAGTATTTAGAATACATAGATAGGTGCATGAATACATTTTTTTTTCTGAAATGGATGAAAATAATTTTATGATAAATTTCTCTATGTTATTGAACATGCCATCTGAAAATTCCTGGACCCAATACCGTC
>JAEQML010078221.1:0-12535 GCA_016904865.1 Pissodes strobi | reverse complement strand
GAAACTAAAAAAATATTTTCTTATGTTTGTCCTCTTTACTTATTTTCTAGACTTATTCTGACGAAAATAATCGTAATTAAATACGTTAATTAGCAGATATACTCACTGATTCATTTAAACTTAGTTATAGTACACAAGATAAATCACTTGTTATGCCACAAGTACTGATAATTATTAAGAAAAGCCTGTTATAAGGCAAGTAACACTAATAAACATAAACGTTTACTAAACCAACCAGGACATGATGAAGTACTGTCCACACTTCTCGAGTCCACTCGGATGTTAGATTAACTAGTAATATTCTAGTTAAAATTTGTTCAATCAACTGTGAAATTAAAGGGGAAAAAATAGTTCGGGTAGTCGATTATAATAATAGAAAGAAAACTTTAAACTTGTTTTAAGTTGAATAAACGTAATTGAATATTAAGGTATCCATTTATATAAAGAAACTCTGACCCTATCAGAGAAATATATCATACACTTAAGTTGAAATTATGTTCGCATAAGGATAAATTAAATAGGAATTAAGATATACTGTATAAAAACAGAATCTCTGACGGGTTGTTCCTCTAGGGACTCTTTTTTTTATTTTTTTTATTTAGAGGTTGGAAATTACATTTCAATGTACACCAGGGCATTGATGTTGTCGCGCCCTAGTACTGCGGAACTACGGCCGCCCCTCCAGTTCCTTTCTGATCTTAGCAGTAGCTCTCCAATATTTTCTTTTGTTATAGGTACCTACTTGTGCTCCCGTCTCGGCCGCTCTTTTTTCCTCATTGAATTCTATGCATTTAAATATTGTGTGCTCTGGATCATCCATGTGTCCACAAAACCAACAGTCATCGTTATCCTATTTTTTAATCCGTTTAAAATAGGATCCAAACACCCCGTGGTTTGAAATCGCCTGCATGGAGAAATGATCGACATCTCCCACTTTCTGTTAATCCACATCTACAAGCTTGGAACAAAATGCTTTGTCCATCCCTGGTATTCTAACCATCGTTTATTCCATCGAAGTAGGAGTCTGTCTCTTGCCACCTTCCTTCCAGTTTCCCCAGATTCTGCCATTTCCACCCTTTCCCGAATCAGCAGCTCCAGCGGTGGCAGTCATGCCACCACCTCCACCACGCTCGATGAAACTGTTCTGTATGCTGCCGTAATCATGATCCCCAGCTTTCTGTTTAATCTCCCAAGTAGGGTGCATATTTTAGAGCATCCTGCCATGGCAGGCTCCGAGAGCCGTACATTAATTATTGTGATATCACTGCACTTGCCAGAAATTTCTTTTTGCATGAGCTTGGACATCCTAGGGGTTATACTCGAAAGCTGATTGATTACTTTATGCGCTTTATCGGTCCGATTTTTTATGTGTGCTGTTATTCTCAGGTTCCTATCCAACCAAACTCCCAGATATTTGGCTTCATTTACACTCTTGACGCAAACTTGGGCTATATTTAGTTCAATACTCTTGAGTTTCCGTCTTCCGGCGATAATTACAATTTCCGATTTATGTTTTGCCACCGTAATTCCCATGTCTCCTAACGCGTTGATAATCTTCTTAACTGCGTGCTCTGCCTTTTCTTTCGATTGTGTCCCGTTTCTATTTCTGACCAAAAGCGCTAAATCGTCCGCGTACGCGATCACATCTATGTCCCCCTCCATTTCCTGTCTAAGTATCTTATCGTAGAATACGTTCCAAAGAGTTGACCCCATTACCGAACCCTGCAGGACTCCGCAACTCATTGTGAAATTTTCCCCTTCTGTCGTAATGATCTTTTTCTCCGACAGATATGAAAACATCTTTTTCAGATACCCATTTCCTGTAATAAGTGCCTCTACTATGCTTCTCCAGGGCGCTGAATTAAAAGCATTTTGTATATCGAGCAGAATCATGACGCACACCTCCCTGTTCTTCACTGCCTTACTATCGATCCTTTCTTTAATTTTCCTCACCTCCATCAGAGGATCCTCTGTCGACTTTCCTTTTCTGAAACCGTATTGCCTTTCTTGAACAATATTTTTTTCCCCTATATCAGCCTCCAATAATTCCATTAGGAGAATTTCCAGAACCTTTCCCAGAACATTTAGAAGACATATTGGTCTATAAGCCGTAGTTGTATCATTTTCTTTGCGAGGTTTTTCAATTAACACTAGTTTGGCTGTCCTCCATATATCTGGAAAGACATTGCAGACATTGGTTATACATTTCCAGAGTTTGTTGTGGGTTGCTTTCTATAAATATTTTGACTATTTCTGATGTCACTTAGTCCGGCCCAGGGTCTTTCTTTGGCTTTCGCTTATTAATCGCAATGTGCAGTTCCTCCAGAAAGAAGAGTAGTTCATCATTCATCTCTTCTCCTACCAGCGGCCATTTCACTCTTTCATAGGTTGGAAATAGCTTTTTCAGCTGTTGTTTAACCGTCTCGCTTGTAGGTCATATATTTTGGCTAATTTTCAACTTTTTGCATGCTATTTGATAACCTCTGCCCCAGATGTCTCTCTCTAAGTCTTCGCATAGTTCTTACCATTTTTCTTGTCTACTTTCCAGAATGAGCTTTTTCAGTTTACGTTTAGCTTCTTGGTACATTTCCCTAGCAGCTACAATTATATTTTCTCCGCCTCTTTGACGCGTTCTAGTTATAGCTCTCCTTCTGTGGATACATTC
Organism: Pissodes strobi; assembly: GCA_016904865.1. Lineage (NCBI taxonomy): Eukaryota > Metazoa > Arthropoda > Insecta > Coleoptera > Curculionidae > Pissodes > Pissodes strobi. Next base: position 9,870 of record JAEQML010078221.1, on the reverse strand, counting down.
TCTTCTTTGTTCCGCGATCCTATCGTTCCACCAGTAGACAGGTCTGCGGTTTCTGTGTACACAGTCTCCTTTCCGAAATATTCGGTTACATACTTCTGCGCTTATTTTGGTATACTCCTTTGGTGTTATTTGTTCCTTTCCGTTAGGGATCGCATTTTTGCAGCGCACCGAAAATGCTTATAGTGATTCTGGTGTAACTCCCCATCCTGTGCTCTCGCTCGGTTTTTCGTTTATCACTTTGACCTTTAGGGCAATAGAGTATTTTATCGAATAGGCAGATAGGTTCTCGTGTTCTATGTTCACCATCCAGTTTTCTACCCTCCCGCTTATCTTGGCTGTAGCCACTGTAAAGTCTATAGTAGACCTTCCTCTGGATCCACAGAAAGTAAATAGGTTTCCCTGATTGAGTATCACCAGCTTATTTGCCATCATCCAATCTTCCAGAAGTTTACCCCTAGCGTTCGTTACTTGTGATCCATATATCGGTGTCATGGCATTGAGGTCCCCTCTCCAATACAGTTTCCTTGTTAATATTTTTAATTCCTGCAGCCACTTCTTCCAAAAGATTTTCGATATCTTGAATGTCGCCATTTGGTGAGAAATAGCTCGTCGCGATTGCGAATTTTTCCAACACCAATATTACATATCCCTTTCCTTTTTTATGTTTAAGAATCTTAATGTTTCTTTTTACGTAGATACAACAATCCTTATCTATATCACAGTAAAATTTAACCGACTTCTTCAGATTTGGCCCCTGGCATAGAACTATGTCGATTTATTCCTCTTTAATGCAGTTGTACATCATGTCATGGGCTGCCCGACATCTATTTATATTTATTTGTACGACCTTAAGCTTGGCCACCTGTGTATAGATTACTTGTACTTGTTTGTCTCATTATTTTCCTGTTGTTTTTTCTTGCCTAGAAGAGGGCTCGTTGAAAGATGTCACATTTGCCCCTACCGGCCCTGCGCCCTTTTTTGCATAACGGTCATCTTTCTTCGCTTTGGCAGTCTTTTGCTTTGTGTCCTGGGAGTCCGCATTTAAAACAGTTGTCCCTCATATCATTACCTTTACAGTGACCTTGTTGCGCGTAAACCCTTTTAAATGTGTTAGTGAGATATAATGAATAAGATTATACCTACCCTTATGGATGCGGCCAGCGCAACATGTGTGCTCCGACTTGCTCGTCGGCGTGGGAGTGGGTCAATTACTTACTCTTGACCAGGGCGCCACCAGTTTGAAGTATCCAAATCCGCAGATCCAAACAGGAAGATCCTCGGTCTTAAGAATCCATAAGGGCGATCCAAAATCGACGATTATCCGCTACACAAGGGCGATTATTTAAAATCCAGACGACTGATAAATACGATTGTTTTAAGTTTATTGGCGTTCGTTAGTTTTGACAGTAACGTGTCGTCATATTACTTCCAATAATCAAAATAATATAAATATAAAACAGGTAAAAGAGTTCAATTGGAAATAAATAATAATCTATATGCTCATAAATGTAAAGACAGTAATTTCAATTAAACTTGCATTAGAATAGAAGTGAATTAGATAAAGAATGATCGAACAATTATTAGGCACGCTTTAGCTATAACGGAGTAACAATATAACATCAAATTATTACGAAGACCAAATCAATAATCACAGTTATCCGTCTAATAGCAGCTACTAAACTTTGGACGCGTTTACCATGGTAGACGACTCGCAGTTGTACATGAATAAAACTTACTGATTCAGATTATAAAATACCGTTATGTAAAATTATTTAAACTGAATAGTCAATAAATCAGAACGACAATGTTGATCATTTAACGCAATATATATCAAATTGTAAGATCAAAGAAAGGTAATACATAAAAACATGAGCATTAATAGATCCACACTAGTAGATTCAGCAGTTAATTAGATTTGCATAGCTAAACGATGCTTACACCAAAACAGTACCGAGTATAGTTATATCAGTACCACGCAGAGAACTAGAACACGCGATATGATACAACGCTGGAAAAAACTCTAAAACACGCAATCTAATATACGCTGAAAAATGTCAATAACACGCTGAAAATACACGAGTGAAAATATCAGTGACACGCCACTAACAAATATAACCTACACTTATCTTAACTGGTCTCCACCGATATCACCTACGGCCTTCTGCACGCGGACTTCAGCTATGCACCTTGAGACCATAAACTCTCAGTGGTATTTGAGGTAATGTCCATACATCTATGGCTACAGTCGGTACCAACAAAACACAACTAACTGTATTGACTGGCAGCTACTTGGTTAGCTACTTAATCTCTCTCCAAGCAAAGCTCGCTCCAAACAACAATAGCTTGCTCCAGATACACAACTCAAAGCACAACAGCTCCAGCCAAAAATAATAGATCCTGGTAAAGTGGCTCCCGTACAAAAAAAACCCTGAAAGAGAACAAGCGCTAAGTATGCATTCTCTCACTGTAATATCAGACAGCCTCCACTTTCAGAACACTCTCAACTCAATGAGTATTTAAAATAATAATGAGAGTATTTATAAATAATAATGATAGTCGCCTTGCCAACAATAAAACCCATATCATATCACTCTATAGGTGATAGACATCAAATACTAAGAAAATTGATTAATAATATAACCACTGTTTGCTCTTTTAAGAGTTCAGACCCCCAGGCAAGAACAAAGCTTGTCCATTTAGGTCGTTAATATGAAATCTAAATTTACAAAGCTTATGTACGACTTTACAAGTCCTTATAAGCAAAATTTAAAGTAGCAATGAAATTTATCAAAGATTATATACAACATTATACCCTATTATACACTACGGGTGTCCAATTGCCCATAAAGACAAAAAATCAGCTATGAGTGTTCGACTACAATATGATACGAGAACGGTATCATGAACTATCATTCAATACGCTTATTTTCCCCAGAATATTACTTCTTGTAAAAATAATGAGTATAAAGAAATCATGCTTTGCCTGTTCCAGGCCTAAATTATCTTTTGTTTGATGATATTGCATGATATACGCGCAAGAATTAATAAATTTTCAAAAGTAACACTCTCTATATAGCAATGTTGTGCAGTATTTCAATCCCCTCTGAGACCCGTTAGAAAACTATAATGAAATTACTTCTACTCTGATAAAATAAATCCCCCCTGTACAGAAAATAAATGAGAATGTACAAAATATAAGATATGTATATTTATTTACCTAACTACGTAGGGTTTTTCGATGGTAATGACGAATTTGGGGGCAAACGCTCTCTTCTACAGGCATTCCTCGAAGAAGGACACGGCGTACTTTGTTCCATAATACACTGCACGTGGCGAGTTACAAATCCAAAGTCTTGACTTTAGGCAAAAATCCATCTAATCCAGTCAAATAATATCTCTACAGCAACCTAGTAACTACATCACTCTCTATCGCCCGAAAAAGTATACTCCCCTTCAGGGTGAACTAAAAATTCTCAAACTTTTATCAGACATATATACGCACTTAATAACATATCTTGACTGCGTATTTTTAACACGAAAGCGAACAACAGTCGTTTAATATCAAGACAAGGGCAGCACATCAATTAAATATGTATTTTCCTGTTGGCTTGAATCGTAACCACGTAAAAATTACAAGACGAATGCTCAGCCAATTAAACATCTGGCAACGTTCCAAGTATAACCTTTTCATTAAACATTTCGATATCACACTCGTCCGTAGGCAGCCAACAATACTTTTAAGGTATATTTGCGCCAAAATAGGAAATTAGTCGCAAGGTATTAAGGGTGGAATCATTGACTTTATTTGACTTATATCTGTTACATATTCGTGCTAAATTGTTATGTAACAACCTTCCAGATGATTATACCCCCAGCATCTCTGGCACGGATTATTTTTGATGCTCTTTTCTGCAGAGCAATTAGTCAGCAGGAGAGGCCGAAGCTAGTTGACGCACTTTTTTCATTTTTGAGACTAGAGACGAAGTTAAACAATTTAGACCTACGCTTGAAATTTTCCCGGAAAGCTCAAGGGTTTGTTTACCGATTGTGATTAAAAAATGAATCCAAAACTTCTTATTTTGGGTAGAAAAAAATGTTGAAAAAAAAATGTCAGGGTGCGTCAACCTACCCCATTCCGGGGTTTGTTGACGCAGTACCCAGGGTAAGTTGGCGCAATACCAAATAATGCTATAAATATGTATATTTCCAAAGTTTATAAACAAAAAATACTTAACAACTAAATGAAGTGTGGCAAACTTATTTTGAACAGCGACGTTTGAGGAGCGAAGAGAGGAAAAATAGCTTGCAGCCAATCGCCTTGATGCACTTTGTCACGAGGACGATGGCAGCTTGACGCACCTGTTGCCGGATGTATCGGGCAAATAGATATAAATGTCGCAAATTTATTTAAATTGATAATGTGTAAAATAGATTATGAATTAAAGTTGAAGTAATAGTAAAGTTTCAGTTTCCAGTTATTTTCAATGAGATAATGAGCCTCTCTGCAACTGGCTTGCCAGTTTCCTTAAGAGCCGATCTCTGCACGTTGCAGTCGATGGACACATCTCGGACACATTCACCATCAACGCAGGCGTGCCTCAGGGCGCAATACTTTCACCAAGTCTGTTCCTCATCTATATTAATGACCTGCTGACCGAAACAAATAATCCTGTTTACAGTTTTGCAGATGACAGTACCCTTGTCTCCCACTTTAGATCAGAAAAACCCTTACCAGCGACTGAGACTCATCACCACAGACAGGAGCAGATTACAGCAATTAATCAAGACCTGGAGAAAGTTCAAACTTGGGGCGACCGAAATTTGGTCCAGTTCAATGCAGCAAAGACCCAAGCAGCCACGTTTACCAAGAGGGCCAATACAGCGGGCCCTGACATCATTATGGCAGGATCGACCATTCCTTCATCCTCGTCAATCGGACTGCTGGGTATCTCGGTCAACAGCAATATGTCCTGGCATGACCACGTTGCTAACATTGCAAAATCAGCCTCCCAGAAGCTTGGTGCGCTATTTCGCAACAAAAAACTCTATACACCGCAGCAGTTGCTCTTGCTCTACAAAGCGCAAATAAGACCGTGCTTAGAATATTGCTCTCATATCTGGGGTGCCGCGCCAAAGCACACCCTAAAGCTGCTGGATTCCATTCAGAAGAGAGCTGTGCGTCTCGTCGGCGACCCGGAGTCGACCCGGAATCTAGATAGTCTGGAACACCGCAGACATGTAGCCGAGATATCTCTGTTTTACAGATACTTTCACGGCAGATGTTCCCAGGATTTGGCCCGCCTCATCCCGCCCCTGGCAGCTCCTGTCAGACAGTCACGACATACGGCAAGAGCGCACCAGTTCGTCGTACAACTGGAAACACCTAGAACATCGCTTTACAAGAACTCCTTTGTCTGGTGCACTGCATCACTGTGGAACTCACTCCTAGGACATCTGTTTCCCACTAATTACAACTTACAAATATTCAAGAGCCGTATCAATCAACATCTTCGCACACACACCGCTCGTCGAGCGCCATAGGGTCTCCCTTTCGTGTGTGTGCCACTGCCATAAAAAAAAAATCTAAATAATAGATATAAATATTAATTCTCAAAAAATATTAAAGTTAGTCGACAACATCGCCAATTTTTTGTCCGCATTCTTTCCGCTGTTCCAGTTATACCTGCCACACTTTACATGATGAATAATCCTTAACAAAGTATGAAAACCAGAGGTAAAAACGTCAGAATAAAAATACTTAGCAACTAAATACAGGATTAAATTATTAATTATTAAAAGCGTCAAAACATTGGCATAAAGATGCTAAAAAAGTGAAACATTAAGTGTTACCCTTTTTGTTTTTTCGTTTATAGTTCCGCATAGTGCTAAAATTAGTTAAATAATAGTATTAACAAGTTAATTTACATAAGAACCTATGCGCCAACTAGCCCCGACTGGAGTGCGTCAACTAACCCCAGGGCACAATTTTGGACTTTTGTGCATATTGAACAAAAACTTTTCAATATAATGAAAATTTGATAAACGTATTTTATAGGAGAGGGTTTGAGCGTTCTAATGAAAAAAAATTTTTGATATCTTTAAAAATAAAAGTTTTATGATAAAATCCCTTACGTACTAAATATTTACTTACGAGAGCAAAAAAAACGAATTTCTGTAACACACACTCTACGAATGATAGAGACGAATTAAAAACGACGGTCGCGAGAGCGCAACGATCTCGGCCAAAAAACATGTGGGGTTACAGTGTTGTCAGATGTTTTGGTTTGAAGAAAATTGGGCTGCGTCAACTTACCCTGTGCGCCAACTAGCCCCGGTCTCCCCTGCTATCCTTATATGGTCCCCTTAAACCAATTGCTCTCTGAATTGTTCGCCAAGTGTAATTGTGATTGCTTGTGTATTATCGGCGTTTAGTCTTAGGGTGCCGATCTTGAGAGCGCTCTGATCCAGCGATCTAATTTTTTCCAGGATTGCCTCCTTGCCTTCACCCGGTGTTGCCGTTGCCTCTATCCCTCTAATATGCACCATCACCTTCCCCAGTTACTCTAATATTTGAGTATCCTATGGCTTGTTGTACCTCTGTTTTCAAACCTTTCAGAGCCTCTTGATTCTTCTCTGACGAGATCAGGATATGGCCTTGTCTAGTCATTACCTTGCTGATATCTTTTGGTTTGATATGGTTCTTTAACTTTTGGAGGTTCTTTAATGTATTTGCCAATCTTCGTTATCTTGTTGATTATTTCTAGGACAGTGATAACTTTGGTTACCTCTTTTCTATCTGGCTCTTCGTCTAAGTCAGTCTTATTGATAGACGTATCTTGTATTTTCCCTTTTTTTACGCTGTCAGTGCTCGATGTTCTGGTGAAGTCTTGAGATTTATTCCTGCTTTTGTTGGCAAGGGTTCTGGCTGTTTGTATCAGGCTGCTTTGTCAGTTTTTTTTTCCACCATTTTTTTACTTGGAGGCGGCGGCGGCGATCTGCCTAGAGAGTCCCTTCTGCGAAAGGGGTCTCCATCCTTCCCTGTCAGGTCAATACTCCATGATACATACTAAACCAATTTATGAAAAAATTCATTTAGGTCGTAAATTTTAAATTTTGTTCAGTTTATATAAATTCAGTTTTAAAGCGGTTGCCATAGTAACGTTATATTATGAGTAATGCGATATAAAGGGCTCAAAAATTGAATGGTTTACATTCAGAATCTTCAACAGCCGATGTCTGAACTATTTAATTTAAAAACAGTTCGTGCAAGAGCAACATTTTAACCTTTTTATGCAGAGTGACAAAACTATAAATTAGAACAAAACTATCGCGGAAAGAATTACATGAGTTATGGATGGACCAGAATCGTTTGACGTTAACGAAAATTAAAACACTCTATATTCCTTTTACACTCCATGGATCCACCATGCACGAAAATTCGTACATACGAATGCCTTCAAAAAAATGTCAGTACTTGTGCCATCCATCAATTACTTCTCAAAAAGATTGTAAGTACCTGGGGGCTTGCCTGGCCTCAGACTTAAAATACGATTTTCATATTAATTATATGGTCAAAAAGGTTAGAAAAATCATCTATGAGAATTTATGCCTATAAAGTTAGTATCATTTAGGTACTGGTGGAGTCTGTTTTACTGTATGGAATATCTATATATGGACGTACTTCAACATAAAAATCTTGCCGAAATATATAATTAAAATCGATTATAAAAAAAACCAAACTGTTTTGTTCATAATATTACACAGCGGCACAAAAGAAGCACGTTGTTGATCAACTTTCATTCTCGATTACGCTAAGATCCCGTGCAACTAAAAAAAAAAGCCTTCAACGCGCCTAACGAATCGTGAAATCCGCACTTACGGACCCGGCACAAATCTAGTTTTTCTTTTCTTTCTTCGAGCCTATTTCTATTCGAAAACGTTTCTACTTCTCTTATTCGGAAGAATAAAACTACAATCGCAAAAAAGATCTTCCTACTGTTAAGACCGTTTAAAGTATAGTAGCCAGTTTCTTTTATTCCCATTGTCCGGGGGACAATTTGACAATAACGTTACGAGTTTTGGAGCAAATTCTCTAAACTAATCTCGTCTAGGGACTGATAGGTCAAGAATACTCGGGCTGTTCATGCGGATAGGCTTAATTGGTCCACGTGAAAGGGTAACGGTACCTTTGCAACCCTTATTCAGTTCAACAAAATATTGCCCTCTTAATCAGTAATTAAAAATACATGATTTTCCCATAAGTATGAAACGCGACATCAGCAAACCCTCCATATTGAATTTAGGCCCAATAAAAATATAATTGATTTAAATTGTTTTAACGCACAGGATGAATTGAGTTGACAGTTTAGAGTTCAACTTAAACGTTTAACGAATCATGAAAGGGGCTAAATAAAAAATGAGGACCGCATGCTCGCCAAGATTTATTGAGTGTGGGAAGAGCCTTATTTCTTAATTGAATAATAACAGCTGAGAATTTTAAATTAAATGTTTAAGATATATTAAGGCCCTGGACCCACAAGCGGTAACGTTAAAAAAAATTACTTAAAAATAAAGGAATACATATAAACTCAGACAGTTTCCCGTTTTCCTTTTGCTAAAGATCCGCCGCGAGAGCTCAAAGCCGCAGAACCGCGGTCCATATACACAGTCAAAGATACAAAGAAAGTACCGGAAAGAGATCCCGTTTTGTATTTGGGAATAAATTAGTTCGCAAGTGGTTAAATAGAGTTCCTAACTTAGAGATATTTTATGGAAGTTACACAAATTAGCCGGTCTATATATTAGTCCAAGACAGTTGATCTTCGTGGTTTATGTGAATTTAACGCAGTACTATTCAAGAAAAATTCCCCATACAACCATGGGAATTACATAACATTCGAGATTCAAAACTAACATTAGGTTTGTCACGACTCTACTACTTGGCAGGCAGCAGCAGGACAGTTGGTCTTCGTGGCTCGTAAAACCTAAGGCATCCTTGGCAAGCTAAAGCTAATAATAGTTAACTTTGAAAATGTTTTCATACGTTCCACTGCTAACTACAATCTGTATGAAGTTTTTCGATAAAAAAGCGCTGTTGCTCAGGCAAACTGCAACAAGACAGTTGATTTTAGTGGCTCGGGCGAATCAACGCAGTAAATCACAACCCTGTCTACTCTGATTTCTTATATATACTTTAATGTTCTTTCTTGCCGGCTGTGCTTTTGCATTGGCACACAACATCCAGACAATCGATTTTTATGGCTCTAGCAAATTTTTGATTTTTTTCGCTCGTTCTTTTAGTACCACTAATTCAAACTATTATTATACTGTGAATTGCAATATATGTGTGTTAAAAAATACTTTTGTTGCAAAGCAACAGAACAGTTGATTTTGTTGCTCGATCAAATTAACGTATACTACAATGAACGTCGCCATCCGACATAAAACAAAAATTGCTTAACTTAAAGTAACCCAAATGAATAATAATTAGATTTGTTACCCTATAATTTGTTTCTACGTTTTTTTGCTATAAATTGCAATCAGTAAAAAGATTTTCGTCAATAAAACGCTTTGGCTCCAGTAGACAGCAGCAAGACAGTTGATCTTCGTGACTCCTGCAAATTGTGCTCGTCGCCATCCGACAAGTTTATTTTCGATCGTTTTTATTGGTTTTTTAGCACGACTAGCTCAGACTAACCCAAAACAACCAATAATTAGCATTTTTCTATTTAAATTTCTTTCATATTTTTTGCGACGAATTACAATTTGTAAAATGTTTCTCGTTGAAAAAAACGCTATTATTCTGCAGACAGCAATAGGACAGTTGATCTTCGTGGCTCCTGCAAATTAGCAGTGTACTTGAGTGGTCGT
>MU196576.1:0-11596 GCA_016904865.1 Pissodes strobi | reverse complement strand
TGGTTAGAATCGGTTAATATACAGGGTGTGAAAACACGACAAGTTACGGTTTTTTTGGCATTTACAGGTCGCAATTTTGAAGATAGCGACTTGAATTTTGGCATATTGATAGAGGTCCGCAAACCCTCGACGCCTATTGAGTTTGGTTACGATCGGTTAATATACAGGGTGTGAAAACAGGACAAGTTACAATTTTTTGGCATTTACAGGTCGCAATTTTGAAGATTGCGGCTTGAAATTTGGCATAAAGGTAGAGGTTCACAAACCTTAGAATTTTATTGATTTTGGTCACGATCGGTTAATATACAGGGTGTGAAAATAGAAAAAGTTACCGTTTTTTTGGCATTTACAGGTCGCAGTTTTGAAGATAGCGACTTGACATTTGGCATAGAGGTAGAGGTCCACAAACCCTCGAAGCCTATTGATATTGGTTCCGATCGGTTAATATACAGGGTGTGAAAACAGGACAAGTTACGGTTTATTGGCATTTACAGGTCGCAATTTTGAAGATAGCGACTTGAAATTTGGCATGGAGGTAGAGGTTGACGAACCCTCGAAGTTTATTGATTTGGTTACGATGTGTTAATATACAGGGTGTGAAAACAGGACAAGTTAACGTTTTTTTGGCATTTTTGTACGTGTAAACAAGGACCAAATTTTCTTTTATCGATGTCAATTTATAAGTAGAGGTGAAATTATGTTGGCATTTTTTGTTGACAACATGGTTACCATAGCAACCAATTAATAATATGTATATCACTAATAAAATATATGGTATGGTACTTAGCATTGCTTATGAAGCCTAATTTGATACTAAATAATTGGTGGCTATGGAAATCAAATAAAGTAAAAAATCGTCATAATTCGTCAGTCGTACGACTTAGAGATTTGATATTTGGTATTTAGGTAAAGATTAAAAAAAAATTAACGATTGACGTTGACAAGTCGGTTACCTTGGCAACCAATTAATAATATGTATATCACTAATAAAAGATATAGTATGGTACTTAGGATTGTTTATGAACCTAATTTGATACTAAAAAATTGGATGCTATGGTAACCAAAAAAAGTAAAAAATCGTCATAATTCGTCAATCGTACGACTTAGAGATTTGATATTTGGTATTCAGGTAAAGATTTAAAAAAAATTAACAATTGACGTTGACAAGTTGGTTACCATGGCAACCAATTAATAATATGTATATCACTAATAAAACATATAGTATGGTACTTAGGATTGTTTATGAAGCCTAATTTGATACTTAAAAATTTGTTGCTATGGTAACCAAAAAAAGTAAAAAATCGTCATAATTCGTCAATCGTACGACTTAGCAATTTGATATTTGGTATTTAGGCAAAGATTAAAAAAAATTAACGATTGACGCTGATCAGCCAGTTACCATGGCAACCAATTAGTAATATGTACATCACTAATAAAACATATATTATGGTACTTAGGATTGTTTATGAAGCCTAATTTGATACTACAAAATTGGTTGCTATGGTAACCAAAAAAAAAAGTAAAAAATCGTCATAATTCGTCAATCGTACGACTTAGAGATTTGATATTTGGTATTTAGGTAAAGATTAAAAAAAAACGATCGACGTTGACAAGTCGGTTACCATGGCAACCAATTAATATTATGTATATCACTAATAAAAGATATAGTATGGAACTTAGGATTGTTTATGAAGCCTCATTTTATACTAAAAAATTGGTTGCTATAGTAACCAAAAAAAGAAAAAATCGTCATAATTCGTCAATCGTACAACTTAGAGATTTGATATATGGTATTTAGCTAAAGATTAAAAAACAATTTACAATTGACATTGACAAGTCGGTTACCATGGCAACCAATTAATAATATGTATATCACTAATAAAATATATAGTATGATACTTAGGATTGTTTATGAAGCCTAATTTGATACTAAAAAATTGATTGCTATGGTAACCGAAAAAAGTAAAAAATCGTCATAATTCGTCAATCGTACGACTTAGAGATTTGATATTTGGTATTTAGGTAAAGATTAAAAAAAATAACGATTGACGTTGACAAGTCGGTTCCCATGGCATCCAATTAGAAAATAATCACGGTAAAATTAGACTAGCGATTGGTAAATCTAATTATAAGGGCTTTCTAATTATAGGCCACGGTACGGATAGGAGCGTGGCAATAATGTGTGATCGAAGGGCACACAAACGAGGCCCGAAGGGCCTCGCGCGTGCCGCAGGCACGAGTGGCCACGCCACTTGTTATTTTTCCTTCTTTGCTTAGAAGAAATGTGTTCGTCCGCTACTGATGTCATAATATTTGCGATGGATTTAACTTTCTGTTCTACCGAGTGTTCTGCATTAGAATCGATGTCTCCTCGAACTTCAGCCATTTTTTACAATTATCTGCTCTTTGACTCGTAGTATGACGTTTTGATCATTCAATTTTTGTGTATCATATCTTTTGTATTGCAGTTTTCTCTCGGTTTTCTTTAGCCGTAATCTAAGAGTTGACAGTAACAAGTTATGATCTGAATAAATGTCTCCACCTGGATATGTCTTTACAGACGTGAGTGAATTTCGAACCCTCTTATTTACTGTAATAAAGTCAATCTGATTTCTGACTATGTGTTGGTCATTGTCTGCAGGTGATTTCCTGGTAGGTTACTGGAAGAAAGTGTTCATTATTGAGTGGTCAACTTCTTTGCAGAATTGTAACAGTGTCTCTCCTCTATCGTTTCTCTCATCCAATGTATAATGACCCACTATATCCTCGTGCACTCCTTTGCCAACTTTAGCGTTAAAATCGTCCATTAAAATTGTTACTTCTTTCTTCTTTATTGTCTGCTTCCGTGCTGTTTTTATGTCATCATAGAATTTTTCAACCTCTTCATCGCTGCCATCGCATATTGGTGCATAGACCTGTATGATATTAAGCTACACGGAGTGGAATTTAGCTTCATTATTGCCACTCTATCTGATACCAGTATGAAACTAAGGACTGTTTTATTCACTTCTTTTGTGACTATAATTGCAACCCCATTTCTATGCTGTGGGTTATCCTCACCTGAATAGTAAATATGGTGATCATTCACTTCAGATCTTCCAGTGCCTGATGGCCACCTTACTTCGCTGCAACCGTGAATATGAATTTTCTGCCGTAGCATTTCTTTTACGGTATTTGCTGCTTTCCCTGCTTGGAACATGCTCCTAACATTCCATGTTCCTATTCGATGCTTGTTAACTAATTTAATTTTTGTTGACCGGGGGATTCTTCGCACCCTCTCCCCATTTAAGGAGTGCCCGGGACTGAGGGTCATTTCTGTTTGAAACTGAGCCATAATGATATGCTGGGGAGGAATGTATCAGGTAGTTTCCCCTTGCTTTCCTGATATGCGGATACAGTTAAATATCCGGATAAAAAAATTCCTTTATTAGCATTTATTTCTAACAGGCCTTAGAGATGCCCAATTATAGGACAATCGAAAAATGAGAGTAATAAGATAGAAATAGAAAATGCAATAAAAATACTTTTAAAAACCTTAATATACAATAAACACTTAGCAAAATATAAGTAAATTAAATTGAGTAATTATTAACAATAATATAATTAACAGTACCATCCGCTACTAATGAACACAATAGGCAAGAAGCTGTCACATACCACAACAATAAAATTTAAATTCGTAGACATAGTTTTGAATTTTTTTTTTGCGAATTTTTATGCAAAACTGGAAATCCGGATCGACTGGAGAAAAACTGATAATTTTTTCGTCATCCACGCTAACAAGTTAGTTAGTAAACACATTTTCATTGATTTTAAAATTTTTCGATTTTTTGACGGAAGGTAACAAAAATTTTATATCGACAAATCGATTTTTAAATTTTCTGGAAAATTAACATTTTCTGATGACATATTTATACTTTCGAACCTGCTGAATTCGAAAATGATCACCGTTTTCTATAGAAACGGTTAGTGTTCGAAATATGATTTTGTATTAAAAAATTGGTACGGTTTTTTAAAAATTTTTAGCATTAAATCAGTGGATATTTTGGAATTGTTGATGTCAATTATTGTCGAGTTGGTCTGATCGTGCTGTTTAGGTGAGGTGATGGAAATTGACTTCGAAGTCAAAACTGACAACTTCATAAATAAACATTAATTTAAAATGGGGGCAGACCAAACAAACGAAACAAAACAGTCGTAATAATGACTGTGTAGCATCTGTTTCAAGGTCGGCTAAACTTGGCGGACATAATAATGGACAGAGCGCGATCGTGTTCATAATTATTAGGGAGTCGTAGCACAAATACGTTAAGCTTATTCGTTTTCAAAAAATCTCCTATTTTCATTGTTTTTTTTGTTGTTGTATTATTACTCTTTATTAGAAAGCTACACAATTTATCAAAGAGCAAATCACAGCCTTTGAAAGGAAAAATGGATATACTGGAAGAACAAACATCACAAAACATAAAATTTACACTGGAAGTGCTCACCCGCATACGACAGCAACCTCGAAGGTTACCAGTGACGGAGCAACAAGAGGTTACCACATTAGTGGACAAAATGCTTGACGATGGAATTATTGGAGAGTCATCAAGCTCGTGGTCGTCTCCTGTTATCTTAGTCACCAAGAAGGATGGGACTACCAGATTCTGCGTGGACTATAGATGGCTCAATGACATCACCAAAGACAACTATCCAATTCCCAGAATTGATGACACGTTGACGACACTAGCAGGTTCTCATTGGTTTTCAACACTCAATTTAAACAGCGACTACTAGCAAGTAGGCATTGACGAACAAAATAAGGAAAATACTGCATTTTCTACCAAAAGTGGTTTATATCAGTTTAAAGTTATGCCCTTCGGACTATGCAATGCCTCCACTACTTTTGAGATTCTTATGGAAGTTGTTCTACTAGGCCTCACTTGGACGACATGCCTGGTCTATATTGATGATATAATGGTAATGGGAAAAACTTTCGAAAAGCACCTACAAAACCTGCATGAAGTTTTTACTAGAATCAAGAATGCTCAGCTCTTACTGAATCCAAAGAAATATTTTCTTTTCCAACAAAAAGTTGAATTTCTCGGGCATGTCGTGTCATCAGAGGGAATCCAAACTAATCAACGAAAGATTACAGAAATCAAAGACTGGCCTCGTCCTCGCGACAAACACGGACTGCGGAGCTTTCTTGGATTATAGAAGATTTGTCGAAGGATCTGCAAATATAGCTACACCTCTACATAAGCTCACTGAAGAACGAGCTAATTATAACTGGGATCATAACTGTGATTCTGCTTTCAGGAAATTAAAAGCGGCTCTATGTTCTAGTCCAATATTGGGATATCCAGAACAAAAGGGTAAATTTATATTGGATACAAACGCAAGCAACACCAGCATCGGAGCGGTTTTTTCGCAAGTATAAGCAGGAGAAGAACGAGTTATCGAATACTACACTTTCCAAACCTGGACGTAACTACTGTGTAACCCGAAAAAAGCTTTTGGCAATAGTATGGTCTCTTGGGCATTTCCATCAATATCTGTATAGACAAGAATTTCTAATAAGGAGTGATCATGCAGCACTTAAATGACTTTTGGATATGAAACAGCCTGAAGGACACAGTTAAGTTACAGCAATATAACTTTAAGGTTAAGCACATGGCAGGGAGATTGCGTAATAATGCAGATGATTTATCCAGAAGACCATGCGAGGATAGTTGTAAGCATTGCCAAAGAATAGATCAACGAGAAGGAATCACTCCCATTAGGCAAATGAAGTTTGAGGTTGATCAGCAGTGGACCACAGAGCAACTTAAAAAGGATCAGCTTGAGGATAGTGAAATAGCTCTTCTGCTAAAAGCTAAAGAAGAACATCAACTAAGACCAAGCTGGAGAGAGATTTCAACCAAAGGAATTACTTTTAAAACTCTGTGGGCTCAGTGGGACACCCTGGTAGTGGAAAAAGGACTTCTTAAACAAGCCTGGGAAAGCGCCGCCGATGGAAAAGTAGTGAAGACACAGTTAGTGGTACCAAGGAGGAAGATATCGAAAGTTCTAGAAGTTCATAATGGAAAATCTGGTGCTCATCTCGGAGTGAACAAAAAAATTGACAAGATCCGAGACGGATTTTACTGGATCAACTACTGCCAGGATGTGAAATCGTGGTGTCGGCAGTGCTCAACCTGTGCCGCAAGTCAAGAACCCAAAACAAGATCTAGGGGGAAAATGAAACAGTATAATGCGGGCCTACCCTTTGAACGTATTGCCATTGACGTAGCTGGCCCTTTTCCAGAAACAAATAATGGTAACAAGTACATTTTAGTGGCAATTGACTACTTCAGTAAATAGCCTGAACTGTTTGCTATCCCCAGTCAAGAAGCTGTTACCATAGCAGAGGTCTTCGTGAATAATCTATTCAGCAGATTTTGTATTCCATTAGAGCTGCACTCAGATCAAGGACGCGACTTCGAATCCAAGGTTTTCCAGAGAGTCTGTGATTTACTCAACATCCATAAAACACGGACTACAGCCTTACATCCACAATCAGACGGCATGGTTGAGAGGTTTAACAAGACCATTGAAGAACATTCGTCAAAGGTCGTAGATGAACATCAAACAGATTGGGACCAACACGCACCACTATTTTTAATGGCATATAGATCAGCAGCCCATGACACGACAGGGCTATTACCAGCCATGGTTTTATTAGGAAGAGAACTCCGTTTACCCTGTGACCTATTAGTCGGAACGCCAGATAACCAGGATATGGAAATACAAGACTACGTGGACTCCCTTAAGGAAAAGTTACTGTACTTCCATGCTTCCCACGCCAGTATGGGAAGGGCCCTATACAATCATCAAAAGAATTAATGACGTAGTGTATAGAACTCAACGTAGCTCCAGAAGCAGACTGAATTGTCCACCTTGACAGGCTGAAAACATATCATGGACATGATACAATCAGGTTTAAGAGGGAGGGCAATGTCACGGCTAGCAACTAGCAACCATCCGAATGTGTTTGAGCTACTCAATAGAACTAGCCTTGTCGCGTCTATGTATGAGTCATCGCCGGCCGCGAAGATTCAGGAACTGTGGAATTCTCTGGAAGTCCTGGTCGAGAATCATATAGTGGCCTCGCTTCTTCCGGAGTATTCGTGATAGATTTTAGATTGTATTTAAATAGCAGGCAGAAAGCGTGTTGAGTTAGTTAATCACTGAGTTCTGAATTATTGTAAAGATCTAATAGTTATAAGAGTAGTTTAGTGTGTTTAATAATTGTATAGAGAGAGAAATAATAAAGAGAGTATTAGTTTAAAATAGTAAAAGTCGTAATTTCGTTAAGAACCCACGGGAAAAAAACGTAACAATTATTTAAAATAAATAAACAATTATTTATTACAAATGCAAGATTTCGATAACTAAATAATTTGCTTATTTGAATAAAATTATTCAAATTGTTATTTCAAATAAAAATAATTCTTGAACAGATAAAAATTATTTGATTCCAATAAGAGAAAGTATTTCGTACAAATACCCAAAACATCGGTTTAAATAACTAACCTATTTAAATTAAAACGCGAAGCTTGTGGAACAAATATACCTCAGATGTGAATCAAAACACTAAGGTTTTAGAAAAAATATACCGAGGTGTGTCATATTTGTTCCAAAAGCTTTGTGTTTTAATTTAGATAGGTCGGGTATTTAAACCAATGTTTTGGGTATTTGTACGAAATAGTTTCTCTTATTTGAATCAAAACAGTTTTATTTGTTTTAAAGTTATTTTTGTTTAACGTGAACAATGATTATAAAATTATACCTATTGTTTGGTCTGAATAAATATTTATTTCGAAACAAAGAAATCTTAAATCAAATAAATGTTATTTTTTACCCAAACAAATATTTATTTGTCCATTATCAAACAAATATTTGTTTGAAAAAACTCCATTTTTTTTATCAAATAATTTTTTTTCCAGTGTAATATTAAAATGTCATGTTAACATAAAGAAAGTAAACAAGTAATAGTAACTAGTATATATTAAAATAATAGTTACTTATGTATCTAGGGCGTAAAGTGAAGCTTTAAGGTACTCATAGTTTGTCAGACTAACATATGGCGCTAGTTTTTCTATTCGGATTGATTATAAATAACTAAAATGTAAAATAAATATATAATGTACATAATTTTAAAGAATGTATTTATATGTATTAGAGTTTTCGTTATGTTATCGTTTGATTGCTGAGCGGGTCTAATATCTGTTAAAGGCATAATATTATATCGATTTATAGGTAGTCCAGTCGTTTTGATTTTTAATGTTATTTTCACTTCTGCGACCTATTTTGTTTGTCTAAAAATACGTTAGCCATTTCCAGATGTTGCACGCACCGAGTAAACTAGGGCGATTTGGCACACGCCTCGTTTTTTCACGCCTGTTATTTATTTAGAGGCTAAACGTATCAATAATTGCCTGCAAATAAAATATACTACTGTGATATAAGAAATGTATAAATGTATTTCAAAAAGTCGACATTTTAGGGAAATTTACTGGAAAATCTAGGTAACTCTTTCGCCGATTCCAACTGAAAACACCAACTTTTTCTATATTGGTCAAATGCATTAAAAAAAGTGGTTATATGTAAAACTAGTAAAGCTGGTTTTGCGCCCGCTCCCCCCTCGCCTGGGTCCAATTTTTGTCCAGGATCTTCATTTTATCCCGGCTACATGTCCTGAAAATTTAAGAGAGCTTAGATTCATACTTCAAATTGATAATTAAAATTTCAATCCAGAGGTTGAAATTTGATGAAAATGATTAAAGTTTAAATTCAGAGTATAAAAATCTTAATCCGAGTCAGGCTTTAAAATTGAAATTAGAATTTAAAAATCAAAGCTAGAATTCATAATTTAAATTCATAATTGAAGGCTGAATTCATTAAGGTTTAAATTCAGAGTATTAAAACCTTAATACGATTCTAGTAAATGATATACGAATGCGTGGAAGAATCATTGGTGATTTATTTTGATATTTCAGACCTTAAACTTTAAATTCATAATTTAAAGTTTCATTGCATTCTTTAAAATTGATATTAGGATTTTAAATTGAGATTTAAATTCCGAATTCAGAGGATAAAATCTGAATAAAAGAATACAAAATTAAATCATTCTCGAAATGATATACAAACGCGTGATTTATTTTCATATTTCAGAACTTAAAGCGTCTAGCCATACTGGAACATGCTTAATTAAAGGGGCGTTTCACTTTGATAAGCATTTTTTCTGACTTTACCCTCGCTAAAGAAGTTTCACTTCAAAAATCATTAAAAAGGGATACACATTTTTATTTAAAAAAAAAATCACAATTTGGCAACGCCGCAAAATTAATTAATTGTTATTGTGTATCAAAACAAAATTTTTAAAAATCGCGTATGTGACGTAATAACTCGGAAAATCGTATATCCAACAACAAATGACCGTCGGCTGCCCCCCAAGAAGTGTTGCCTAAATCATTTTTAAACTTGATTTTAAATAGAATGTTTTCACCGTTTTTTTTTTTAATTTGATTCTCATTTATTTAAAATAATAAACTCTTGAAGGATGATGCAATATTCGTTACGATATGCCGGGTATTACACATTTAAAATCGAGTTTAAAAATATTTAAAAAAACGTTAAAAAGGCATATAACTTTTTATTTAATAAATCACAATTAGGCAACGCCGCGAGAGATTATTAAAAGTGAATTGCATGGAGATTTTTAAGGTTTCAATTTTCGATGAAATATACAAGGAGAGCCATTTATAAACTGTTAAACTTTGCGTAATCTTATAAAAATGGGAGGTAAATATCGGTAGGGTTCGGAAGACCGTCGAAAAGAATGTATTCGAAAAATTCACCAAAATTAATCAATATTTTCGATATTGTGTATCAGTGCAATATGTTGAAAAATCGCGCATGTGATGTAATAACTCGGAAAATCGTATAAGCACAAACAAATTATCGTTGACTACCCCTCCCAAAGTGTTTCCTAAATTTGTGACAAACCCCTAATTTCCGAGATTTCAGTTCATGTGAATGAGAGGTGTGTGATTGGCTTGCTACGTGAGGTGACGCATGTCTTCGTGATACAACCAGTTGTTTACAAGTCAGCAGATGGTCTAGCTAGGGGACTGCATGGTTAGCCTTCACTTCGGCGACCCGGGTTCAAATCCCGTTGTTTTTTTTTTATTAAACAGTTTTTCCTTGATTTTTGGGTTTTTCTTGGGTTAGCACTAGGTTAGTTCCCTTTTCTTGAGCCGCGGAGCGTGCGGAGGGCCATATACTTGCCAATTGCAGGTCTTTACATCGCATGCATTCACAAGTGCACTACGAACTGAAATATCGCGAGCCGTTTTCGAGAAATAAAACGTAAAAACACTCGAATAAGCGTTACCTGACGGCTCAGTTTAATTTACTATCCAGGGGAGACGTGCCTAAAGAAGTTTCACTTCACAACGTGAATTTATATAGAAAATCCGAATGGGTTCCAAATGTATATAGCACATAATAGAAAATCTGTTATAGTGTAAAACAAGTAGGAGTCATGAGTGTCTCGCGACAACATTGCCGTTGGCTGCCATCAAGGTAAAAGCGTGTCTAGCGCCATCTAGTGTAGGTGGCGTTGACTCGAGCGATTGCA
Source organism: Pissodes strobi (assembly GCA_016904865.1). Classification (NCBI taxonomy): domain Eukaryota; kingdom Metazoa; phylum Arthropoda; class Insecta; order Coleoptera; family Curculionidae; genus Pissodes; species Pissodes strobi. The sequence goes on along the minus strand of MU196576.1, from coordinate 927 downwards.
TTTGATGTTTTCGTGATGCAATCGATTTGTAGCAAGAGCCATCGTGGTCTAGAAGTTTAGATGGTTAGGTCTCAATTCGGCGACTATCGGCGGCGGCCCGGGTTCAAGCCCCGTTTTCATTTTTTTAAGGATGTTTCTAAACAGTTTTTTTCTTGATTTTGGGTATGTCTTGGGTTACGTTTGGGTTAGCCCCCTGGTTAGTTTCCTTTTCTTGAGCCCCCGTCGCGAGCGGTAGCGAGCGGAGGGTCATGCGAAAATTGAAATATTACTTATTGTAATACTTACCCGTACTTTGGATGCACTTTTTACGAAATATACAGCAGCTTGCATGTTTTTTCCGCGAATACATTCACAAAGAATTCCCCCTTATTCTTTATAGGTTTGTAACATTCGACCTTGATGGCAGCCAACGGGAATGCTGTCGCGAGACACTCGTTAGGAGTCGCATTTAAAGATCCTTTACAGGCGTAGCCGACTATATCAAAATCGGCCTCTCCTATTGGTCGATCCATCTCGTATTACAATATGTCTTCGTGATGCAATTAGTTTGTCGCAAGAGCTCTCGTGGTGTAGAGGTTTAGATAGTTGGGTCCCACCTGGAAAACACGGGTTCGAACCCCGTCGCTTTTTTTATTATTTTTTTAAAGATTATGTTTCTAAACAGCTTTTTTCTTTATTTTGGGTATGTCTTGGGTTAGATTGGGTTAGCACCTGGTTAGTTTCCTTTTCTTGAGCTCCCGTAGCGAGCGAAGCGAGCGGAGGGCCATGCGGATCGACCAATAGGAGAGGCCGATTTTGATATAGTCGGCTACGCCTGTAAAGGATCTTAAAATGCTTAGGAGTCCTCTAGAAGTCCGATTCGCATTATAAGATCCTTTACACAAACAGTGCACTATATAAAAATCGGCCTTTCCCATTGGTCGATCC
>MU196574.1:769-12540 GCA_016904865.1 Pissodes strobi | reverse complement strand
ATGCTTGGAAAAAAGTTGGTTATGAAAGACATTGAGAGCATTGATCCAGAGTTTTATAATTCGCTTGTTTGGATTAAAGAGAATAATATAGATGAAAACGGCTTAGAGTTGTTCTTCAGTGTTGATTTTGAGGTAAGATTTGTATTTTAACTACTTTAATTTTTTTGGTCTGCTTACCATTTCTATGCAAACTTATTGTCACGGTTAGCGACAATCCGTATGTTTTGGGCTACCCGATACAACTAGCTTGCCGTGTCTACGTTATTTCCGTATGAATCATCATCCATCGAGAAGATTCCCGATATAGTGCGGCCGGGCGACTAGATATAAATAGGCGCAGAATGCGTGTTGCAGTTAGTTAATCATTGAGTAGTTTAGCGTGTTTAATTTCATATAGTGCTTAAAAAGGTAAAAGTTGTGCTTTTGTCAGAACTCACGGATAAACATAACATTTGGTGTCAGAAGTAGGATTGTGAAGTGTTCTTTTGAGGATTGAAGAGGTTACAAGTACGTTTTGATTGGTGGATTCTCTGAACGTTATATGACACTCTATTTTGAAATAGGCAGTGTCCAGAACATTCTATGGTCAATACAAGGCAACAAACGGCAGAAATGGAGCAAATAAATAAAATGTTGGCCGATTTGATGAAAAAAGTAGATACTGAGAGGCAAGCGGTACGGGAAGAGGACGAACGTAAAAGGTAAGCATATCGGGAAGAGGATGAACGTAAAAGGCAAATAGAACAGGACCGACTTCAGAAAATGTTCAAGATCAGGAAGATAAAAGGCAAATAGAACAGGATTAGCTTCAGAAGATTTTTTCAAGATCAAGAAGATAAAAGGCAAAATGGGGAAGAGGATGAACATAAAAGGCAAGCCGAACGCGATTGGCTTCAGAGATGGATGGTGGATGTAATTGTAGGCGAGCAAGGAAAATTACAGAAAATGAGAAGTTTGAAAAAGAAGTAGATAATATACAAAAAGAAGTTAGAAATGTACAAAAAGAAGTTGGAAATGTGCAAAGAGAAGAGGAAATGTACAGCAAGAAATGAGGAATCTACAAGCAGAAGTTACCAGACAAAAAATCAAGGGCTCACCGAGAGGGTATTCGCCACAAGACAAAATGGTAAACTTCAACGTATGTCGGCCAAACATCCTAGACAATATACAAAAGACAATTCGAAGCCGCTGCTGCTGCCAACGATTGGAATAATGAAGAAATGGCTACAGCACTTGTGATTTCACTTCGTAGATGTGCCCTGGAACTACTACAGACCATTTCCGTCAAACAACAGGGGAAATATGTCATACTTGTAGCTGCCATGGAGATACGATTTGGAAACCAACACAGAGAAGACAACTGTATCAGGCACAAATAAAGTTCCGACATGAAAAACCTGGTGAAAACCTGCAAGAGTTTGAGGCAAACGTTAGACGTCTCATTCAATTGGCCTACTCGGAAGCAACAGAAGAGTTTCAAGAGCAACTTGCTGCTCAATATTTCGTGGATGGTATAAGAGTACAAAAAAAATGCGATTAAATTAGACCCGAAAAAAGCAAAACATCAGCGTTTTATAAGGAAAACTTACCTCAGACTTGAGGGCCACACTTTACGGCACAAGAAAGAACTACCCAGCACTAAAAATGGCGGTCCTCACAAGTAAAAAAGGAACCGTGTAATAAGTCCTTGCGTAAGCAAGATTTTCCCGTATGATACAACACTATACTTAATCAAAATGAAGTTCCACAGCTAAAACGGGAATAACTACCCGCTAGTCGACAAAATCCGCCACAGACTAACTCGGCGTAAACATATTTTAAAATAGACTAACTCATTAAACGGCTTCTCTGGAAAAGGACCGAACCATTTTCGCGGAACAAGTCGACCCCTTCGCGCCGTGACCGAAGAAGCCCGCGCACCAAAAAAATTTACTGCGACATTCCTAGTCGCTCCAATCAAAACGGATTTCCCAAGACACGCGCAAGAGATATCAATTATTACATTCAACACTACGAAAAAGAGCAACTGGTACCGGGACGTTCCAAAACCTACTTATAATTAAAGGCCAAAAACGGAATGTCACAAGTTCATGGTGGTGGCCCGAACACGAAACGCCGGAGGTGAAATTTGAAGACACCATATTGTAGATCGGAAAATACTATAAAACTTTTGCATTTAAATTGTGTCTCGGAAATGAACGGTTTTTGTAATAAACGAAATATTTTTAGGCATTTTTTATAAATTTGTATCTTAGAAACTAACAGGAATTTGACAACACTGTAGACGGATTCTGAATGGGTATCAAAAACGGCAACTTTTCTCTAATTTAACCGACCTCGTAGCACATCGTTTCAGAGGTAGCAATAGTGGCACATGTTATTTAATTGAATCATCTATATTATGTAGACAGCAAATTTTTCGCCTTTTGCTTTAAGTTGTTTTTCTGCCACTGATTCTCGTTAAATGATGGTAAATATGCGCAGAATTTTAATAAAAATGTTTTAGAGGTAAATATTTTGTAGGTATTAGGACAGGTGGTACATCATGAGTTGAACAAAAATGGGGATGCTGAAAAAGTCACCGAAGAAAACAAAGAAGAATATCTCACTTTAATGACAAACTGGCGAATGACTAGGGGAATCGAACAACAAACACAAGCATTTCTTGATGGTTTTAACGAAGTTGTACCCATTGAATGGCTGAAATATTTTGATGAGAGAGAACTTGAGCTTCTCCTATGTGGCATGCAGGAAATCGACGTTGAAGACTGGCAAAGGCATACAATTTATAGGCATTATACTAGAAACAGTAAACCAGTAGTTTGGTTTTGGCAAGTAAGTATATTCTTTTAAAATATATAGTTTTCGAATAATTGTCCGTGAGATGCATAATTTTATTTGGAAACAAATGATATTATATTTAAAGTGTTCTATTTAAAACATAGCAAAGTAAGGTTATTTTAGGTGAATATGAAATTAGTTTGGGAATTGTAGTATCTTAATAATTATTCTATTGGAATATTTATTTTCTTCGCGCCATCTCATTCAATTTATCCATATTTTATAATTTTGTTTAATCACCTTTTTGCACTAGTATATTTGAAATAACTATTAAAAGAACATTGTAAGAAGTTTGATTTAAGGGCAATGTCGAATATTTTTTTCTTTTTAAAATGACGTGTTCACTCATAGAATTTCTATTTAGACTTAGACAATCGATAAAGATATATAATTTAGCAATATTTAATTATGGCATATTAACAAACAATTCGAAATTTTGACACTAAAACCAAGGTCGAAAATAAATTTTTAAATGTTCGTTAGGTTGATATAATAGATAACTAGTGCTTAGAGTGGGAAAACTGCCTCCACCCCCCTCCTTCCGACGCTTATGACGTGGTCCGTTGTGGCTACTTGTCTGACATTAAAATCAATGGAGTGTCTTGTTCATAAATGGTGTTGACAGAGCGCCGCTGTAGTCTACTTCGCTCTGAGGATGTTCTTGTGCTCCAGGATTCTAGGTAAAATTCGTCTATTTGTCTGCTCTATGTATGATTTGTGGCAGTCCCCACAAGGCATGCTGAGTACACTCGTTGGTTTTCTAACTTTACTTTGTTCTTTGGATTTCCAAGCATTTGAGCTAAGGTTCTCTATGGGTTGATCTGATGTTTCCTTAGGATTCCACTAACGTTGTAACTTCGCTTATATATGCAAAATTGACCTTTTGCTTTTCTTTTCTGGTTTCTTCCTTGTTTGCTTTTAATTGCTTTGATTGATTCCTTTCCTAATATCGTTTCCATAGCCAATTTGTTTAAGCGCGTTTATTTTGATTCTCGTTAGAACGAATTCTGACGGTTCAGGAAAAACCGTAAGTTTTGTATTTGCTATTTTTTGAAATAAATGCTGTAAGTACATGACTAAATATATAGAAAAACCTTGTCCTTCTTAAGATCCACGGATTACATGACCCTAAAGTAGAGAATTATTTTGAATGGTAGTTTCTTCAAGTTCAAATAACTTTATTCCCAGAATAATGATTACTATTTAATTAAAATTATATTAACATTCATTGTTATAGTAGATATCTGAAGAATAGTTTTACCCATGCTTGAAGAATCTGGTCCTAAGGATTTAAATTATCAATATCAGTTATAGGTTTATATTAAAATATTAAGTTGGGAATTGACGAAAAGTAGACAAATTGTTTCGCATAATTAGAATTGTATAGACAATAATAAAATTGATTTATTCTTTTGTTAACCTTATATTCTAATTTTGCCATGTTTTACTTATTAGAATTACACTTTTATCATTGAGTTATAGCTACTACTTTCAACTTTTGTTGGTCAGTTAACCGCCTTCTAAAACACTGTATTTTAGATATGTCAAAAAAACGACTTCAGTTGGTACTATTATCATGATTATTTTAACGGGATTCTAAAATTGTAAAAAATGATCCCAAATAGTTAAATTTTAGGCGTGTGGACAAAAGTTTGCCAATATTGTCGAACATGTTAACGTTTTGACACAGCTTAGTACAATCAGCCTGGGACTCTCCGTTATTTGGGCAGATAGCGGCAATTGAACATGGACGTAGTTAAAAAGTGTTGAATATTGATTTTATAGGTTGTGATATGAGTTTACCAAAGTGGGGACACGTTTGTGCTGCTAAATGCTGTAAAAGTAAAAAATATTATTGCGATAGAAGCTTCTTTCGGTTTCCTAGTGATAAAGACAGGTAAACATCTAATCATAACTACGATATATGTATTATTTTCACGGCTTAGTCCAAAGCTGTGATATTTTCTTGGGTCCAAATTTTAACTTGAATATTCTTAATGTAGAGGGTGGCTCGAATAATTCGAGTCTATGATGGGGATCTCGAAAGCCGTAAGAGTGACAGTCAAATTAGGGCAAAATTGTGCATTTGTGCCAAACAATATGCCGTTTAGAAAGTTTTAAAATTCCGAGTATTTCCGGAGATATCCCAAAAAACTAAAATATTGACAAATCGTTTTATATTTTTCCTGGGTTTAATTAAAAATGGATTTCAAATTGGATTCCACTTTTGCATTGTCACTTTTTCCGTTCTATCCAATGCTGGTATCTAGCTGGGAATCCGACGTTTGGTCTTCAAGAGGTCATCATCAACTTTCTTTTTTTAAATAAGAACTTTAGTTTTTGATGTGTAAACATCTTACGCGGCGGTATGAGCGTAAATCTCGGCAAATGGGACTGAAATGTGCATGCGGATGGGGACGGAAATGTGTAAGCGGCTGTGACATATCCATGCGCCGTGATTAGTGCGCGGCTGCTTCACCGCTTCCTTGTAAAGGGTAGTTCATATAGCAACGAATCACGAATTTTAACGCCATTGGTCAGAATAATTGACGGGAGAGTTGACAGGTGCATAATTTAAGATTTTACGAATTCGTGAAATTTAAAATCTACGGCGCGGGAAGCTTGAGTTCATTTCAAGATTTTACGAATTCGCGAAAAATTTCGGCCGATTTGACAGTTTGCATATTGGTTTTTAGGTTAGATTAATTTAGTTTTGATTTGTTTTCGTTATTTTTTCGTATGTATAATGTTTGATTCGCCCTTATATATTTACCTATGATACGTGAAGAGTTTTATGTAAATAAGATATTTTTTGTTTTTATAATTATTATGAGATAAGCTCTTTATGACAACCGGCAGCTAAATATCTTAAAATAAAATATGAAAATAATAATTAACTACGGTTGATATTGACGGTCTACTGTACCAATAATATTAACGGCTGGTGATAAAAGTTTTATCTTAACATATACCTATATCTAAGTGTAAGAGATAACGTCTCTGGTGCTAAAATTGGCTCTCGGGTGTGGTATTTTTTTTTGTATATGGAGAAATCTTTTCCACAACGAAATCGAAGTCTTTCAAAGACATTTTATGGTAGTTCCTAAATATTTTCTCCTCATTACTCTAATTTTTTGCACGAAATTATGATACTCCATGCGACCACCGTTGCTTAAAGATCTCACAGACACCAATAGACCTATTCCTATTATTCTTTTTTGTTGCATCTTAAGCAACAAGTAAGCTCCTATTACACGTCTACGCCTATGTGGGCAATAAAATACATAATCAACTTTCGATTAGTTTCATTTAGTCTCAACTTATTTTAGTCATTTGAACCGGTTCCAATACGTTAGGATCAATTTTAATAGATTTAGTTTGGGTTAGTCGTCCAATCAACTTTCGGTTAGTTTCACGTTTCACTTCGTCTCATAAAACTGAATAATTATTTGCCAATTCCATAAGAGAGAAAGAGGCAGAGAGAGTCATATACTTTATATCTCTTGCGAGACGAAAATTCCAAAACGTGACGTTACATGACCTTGAAAAATCACTCTCATGAAACCAAAGTATTTTTCACTGCTTCCCTTCAAATGTATGCATTTTGGTATTTATTTGAATTTAATTACCTAATGTTTATTTGTGATTTTCAATTGACCATATATTTTTTTTCTTTTATTTTTCGACCTGTGAAATTACTACACCATGTGTATACTCTCCTTGTAGAAATTGCGTATTTGCATTGTTTTAATGTGCTTATTAATTTGTTTTTCCTTAATGAATACAAGAATCACTAACAATCAACATAGCATCCGATTTTAACCAATAACCAACAACCTGATAATACGGTACTGTAATTCGGAAATAAAATATCCTTAGTACGGTGCTGGATTCTCTCCCCAGTGAGAGAGCGATAGCGCGAGTTTCATCTTTTTCTGTTCCGAGACAATACTTGAAAGGTGCCGGCCGAGAGAGTTCCAGTGATTGTTATACTAAGCTGTGGTTTTGAGGTGAAAACATATTTTGGTGAATTCGGCACATTTGTCCTATGTAGTAAACGAAACTAACTCAGCAGGTAGGCTTGGTTATGTAACGCTCATTCGGCTAAAGTCGGGTGGAGTAGTAGCCAGCCTATTGAAGTGAAAACTTCTTTTGGCGCATTCAGCACAGTTTCCTGGGTAGTGAACAGACTGAACTGTCATGCGTCCGGCTCGGCTATTTTAGATATTTAGCCGTTTTCTCTAAAACGACTGCCAGTGGAAATTTAGGATTTGACACGTTTTTAGGTAACAGGGGGCAGCCGACGGTCAATTGTTTTTGGTGATCTGATTTTCCGTTTCTGAGTTATTACATCAAATGTATGATTTTTCAAAAATTGTCGAAAAAAATCATTAATTTTGATGAAATTTTCTGATCACGTTTCTTTTGACGATCTTCCGAACTATTGAAATAGGCGAGAATCGGAAGATGGCCAGCTTTTTTTTTGGACATATATTTCTTTAAATGATCAGTTTGGGTCGTTCTAACGCCGAAAAAGTTGCAAGTATCGAAAAAATGAAGGCCGCGATTCGATAGGAAATTTAGAGGAGACAAACTCCCTAAATGCTTTTTAATGTCTGGTAAATTAACTATTGAGGGGGAAAACGTAAAAATATCGATTTCAGTGCCACAAAAGTTAAGGTTTTTATTTTTCGGCTTGTAATTGTATTTTTTTGTAAAAAAAACTATTATTTGATGAGAATATACGCCAAAATCCATACAAGATTATATTTTAGAAATTCAGATTCGCTTTATACAGGGTAAGCTAGTTGAATGTAAACTTTCGTTATTTCGAGTTTTCACACGACACAATATTTTATTATCGGAAAATCGAATAATCTGAAGCAACGAAACTTTTGTATGCCTTGTTACGAGCACAACATACCAAAAAATCGCACAGTGCCGATTTAAAATGGTGAATTTTTTGATTTTCAGTTTGAAAAATTTACTTTAAGCAGACATCGAACGTATAGGTAGCTATTTTGAAAAAACAATCCCAGATTCGCGTAAATCTCAATGCCTCTGCATTTTTATTTTTTTTTTAATAGTTGATTTAGTCGCAAATACTCAGACAAGCTCAGTGCTTGTCTTGTTACTGTTGATTATTTCATCTATTTTTTGTTTTAGTTTGTAAAACAATCAGACAATGAGAAGAGAGCAAGACTGCTGCAGTTCGTTACGGGGACATGTAGAGTACCAGTCGGTGGATTTGCCGAATTAATGGGCTCAAATGGACCTCAAAGATTTTGTATCGAAAAGGTGGGAAAAGAATCGTGGTTGCCTAGATCACACACTTGTTTTAATAGATTAGATTTACCACCTTACAAAAGTTACGACCAATTAGTAGAAAAGCTTACTTACGCTATTGAAGAGACTGATACTTTTGGGCAAGAATAAAAATGGACTGGCGTTTTGTATGTTCTGTACCTGATCTTAAATAAAGTCTCTATTCTTGAAAGAAATAGATTTTTATGTTTGTTACACTTCAAAGAAATATGAGAAAACGCCGTAACCATGTGAAGGTCATTATTCAGTGACACTATTTTGAGAATTGGCCGTTAATACTTTCAGAAATTTATAGCATGCATTGATGAAATTGATATTCGTTTAAATTCCATTTAACAGTCAAGTAGTTAGTGAATGATTGGCAGGATTATTAAAGATACTTTAAATAATTGTAATTCTTTCATCCATCTCAATTTTAAAAAAGTGTTCAATTCTGTCACGTCTATTTTGGAATAAATAATATTTCAGTATTTTACTTTATTGTGATAATTAGTTTGGGTTAGGTATTTTTAATATACACATATTGAAGAAATACAAGATTTTAAAAACTAGAATCGATAGATATTTCACTGAAATTGGTTGTTAATAGTATTCTATCTTATGTAATATGGTCATGGTCTAATAAGAAACAAGCATCATTTGGAAAAAAAGTTTAATCTTATTTTATATTTAACAAAAATAGTTCAGCGATTTTTGGTAGCCTGGGATTGATATTTGGGTTAATAGTACAATTAAACAACAGGTAACAGAAGGGATTCTCACTTGTCTTTCACTTTTTTGTACTTACTAATATAATATTTTATAAGACTGGACTGTTATTTACAGTGTAACTACCAACCACATTCCAGAGGATTTGATTATTTGAAATATGTTCAAGCATTTTTAAAACCTTGTGTTTCATCTTTAAATCATCGGGTCTCGAGTCGCACGCCAATGACAGCCTGCCATAACAAGTAGTTGACGTTCGAAAGTAGCCTAAATTGTGAGATTTATATAGAATAGCAATGACAGTTGTAAAAGCGAATCGTCAGATTTAAGTGGTTGAAGTGTTCAACAGTTCCTCCTTCACGATTGGCGTTACTGTTAACGCTGGTAAAAATCAGAACACGAAAGAACTTAGGAAATTAGGCTGTTTAGAACGCACGCCTGTTGTTGCGGTTGCGTAAATGGTAGCATTCACTCGTTAACATAAAAATGGTCCTATTTCTTCATTACATATAATATTAAAATAAGTATTCAGTAATGGAAATCAATAATTCAATTCAACTGAGGAGTGAGGCAATATTTCCCAAAATAATACGTATACTTACTGGAATATAGACTCCTAATACATTTACCCATAAACACGCATTCATTTATTTTCAAAATATATACAATAGGGATATATATATATATATATATATATATATTAGTTTTGGTGATATGCTTTGTAAATACGTAATTTGCTTTATCTTAAATTGAAACATAAGTGTATTTATGTAATATATTCTGTTTGTGTTAATAAAGATGAAAGTATGATCACATTCCAAAACTATATTTACAAGGCCTATTTTAGAAACCAAAGTTTTATTATCATGTAGAGTACCTATTGAATTATATGTTATTTAATTAAATAATGATAAACGTATGTAGAAATGTAAATCGTTACACTAGAGATATGTAAATATATAAATCTGTAAATAGAAAGAAAAAAATAATAAACGATTATTTATCAATAGAACTTTGTGTATTTTTCAAAACTAATAGACTATATCAATGCAGTTATAACATATGTCGGCGTATACTTCGATCAGTTTTACTATTTTTGTTTAGTTCAATGTGATCGTATTTTGGAAATGCAGTCTAAGCGATTTTGAAGATATTGTAAGCGTTCCCGTACTTTTTACTAAAAATGCGTTGTTGTCACATCATATCAGCAATTAAAAGAAATACAATTTTGAAAATTTGGTGTTCAATTTATTGCAATAAAAGTAAATGGGGCGTTCCATTTAAGATATCAAAAGGACTCCGTGTAGCGCAAAACCGGGAAATCTGGCAACAGTGCCGATATCATGTTTTTATTCCGCATGCCCGGAAACTCCCAGGTACCGAATTTTGCAAATGCATCTTAAGCGATTTTAAAGATAATTAAGCGTTCCGGCACTTTTTACTAAAAATGCGTGTCATGTATTTGTACGCCTTTTCAGAAATCTGGCTAAGCCTCAAGGTAAAGATTATATTGGATTAAAACTTTGTAACAGCATAAAATACATTCTTTTACAAGTTTTATAATGAGATTGAAAATCATCTGGCTTAGGTATTCAATTCCGGTTCTTTTTCTAGTTCAATATTTTCATGTATGAATTCTTCTGGCAAGGACATTGATTAGTTTGACCACTTGTATCTGTGTATAATATGGCTTAATTTTTGAAGGCTGAAAAATTTATAATCCCGTATAAAGTTCGGTATGACTCCAAAAATCTACTTCCCATTACATTATCTAACTGCCTTGTCCATCATTACATTAAATACTTCAATTCTAAATTTGGCTATTGGTCCCTGCGGAGCTTCGTCACTGCATGTCTCATCATGAAATATTTTTCTGATTCTTTTTCCATCATTATTTCTAAGGGAATCTCAAGATTTAAAAATTCTGTGTTCGATTAATTCACGAAAGCAGCGATTTCCTCAGAAACTTTTATCAAAATTCCTGGACATATTTTTTAATGATGTTAAAGTATCCTCAACCATTCGGAGCGCTTGTAAAAAATCCATACCTGTTATTTGAAGCTATTTAGACAAAGGTGTAGTGGAAATAAAAATGTGTTTAAATACTATTGCCATTAGAATTGCTTCGTATTTCAAAAAACCATCCAAAAGGCTTGGGGCTTTAAATATCAGCATTAAAGTTCGGTATTGGAGTTGGCTATTTCATAAAATGTTAGACATAAATTGACAAATATGCCCTTTTCGTTAAATATTTTACATAAAGTTTTATCCTTGGTCCACCATCTTGTTTCCCCAATAATGTTAACAAAATTAGAAATGGATTTTTCCTTCCAGACATTCATTCGTAAGGGCGATTCTCGAATAAAAGCGGCCGATTTATTTATTAATCCAAACAATGAAATTGCAGGAACCGTAAGTTTAGTAATATGGACCAAAACTAACTTTAAAACATGTGCATAGCACCAAATGTGGATTTAACATGGTGAGTCTTTAGAGGGCCATGCCGTAAAGCCATTATATTGGCCTTGCATATTAGCAACCCCATCCGTAGAATTTCCAACACAATCTGATATTTCTAAACCCAGTTCTTTTAAAGAATTCGCAACAATTTCACAGAGATCTTTGCCCTTACTAGAAGTGCAGTTAATCAGCCCAATTAATCACTCGTTAACTTTATTTTCAGCTACATATATCTAGCAATAATAGAACACTGATCTACAACATTTATGTCTTGTGTTGTGTCAATTTGTAGTGAGTAGATTTAAGCACTTTTGACTTTTTCAGCAATTTTCAATTTGATAACTTTTGATAGACCTCTTATTATAGAGTTTAAAGTACTTTTTGATAAAAATGTCACAAAATTGCCCCTACCTATATCTGAGCCTGAGTGTAATTAT
>JAEQML010078212.1:0-12542 GCA_016904865.1 Pissodes strobi | reverse complement strand
AGTTCAGTAAAATCGGATATTAGAGGTTTTAAGAGGTATTAGTGTACCAAATTTTGGAGTGAGGTACCCCCTCACATACACCTATGGTATAAAGAAAAGACATATTTTTCAATATATTATATCCTTGATTTTTTTATGGTAATTAAGATCCTATGCTAGCTAGAGGAGCCATTCCAAGCTAAAATACAATTACCCTATAGGACTAAAAAGCATATTAGAACTTTGTAATTTTAACAAGCAAATTTTGGAGAGGCGACGTGCGACGTTCAAATAGGCGAGGACGTGACAACCCTGGAAAACGAATGGCGCAGCATTAGAATAGAATCGGTGTTATATAATACGGAGTATATAGATAAATTAGAAATAAGGCGTAGATATAGTTATTGTACGATAGCAGAGTCGACTCCTGGCGTTATGCAATTATGATAACTGTACTGGCGAAGGTGTAAGGCGGAAATAAGAGTGGCTGTAATAATATTGGCGAAATAAAACGTGTTACTAAAAACTAGTTGTTTACATAATATTAGAGTGACGATTGGTTTAAATAGATTTTGACATACGCTTAATACTTTTTCCATTGACTTGATTTTATTGGTTGAACAGCAGTAAGATAAGAAAAACGCGTATTGTAATAAACGTCTTATCTTACGTTAATTGAGTGGGATAAAAAGTTCTTATCTCACGGATGTATAGAAAGAATAGGTTTGTTCTAGCAGCGATTTAAAACCAAAGCCACATGGGGGCGAAGCAAATTACTTGGTGTAAAACGCAATGATATTAAGAAATATTTTTTGAAGTATTTAATTAACCCTAATCAAGCATTTAACTAGTGAGATATTACGAAGCCATAAGAAAAGTATTCATAAAAATCTTGTATGGGAAGATTTCTAATAAGACAAACTTGAAAATATTGAAGAAAATCGCTATCAAAATTATTCATCATAAATCGAATCAACCATTAAATTTAAATGAATTCTCGCTATCGTTCGATAGGAAATATTATGTAAATCAAAAGGCAAAATGCTGCCGCGCTCATTGTTATTAAAAATATCAACGTCGCTGATAAAATTTATGTTAATTTAAGCAATATAGATCGTGTCGCACCTAGACGGGTCTGATATGAGATGTTCAAAATTCAAATATAAATGATCGCAAAAATCCCGCCGTTTGTTACAAATAATATTGACCATAGGCGTAGCGTTATGATAAAATGATTACATGGAATAAATCAAATAAGGCCCATGAAATCAATACTTTGACATAGCGTTTGGATGTAAAAATAAAGCTACGTTTATACAAGATGCGAATTAACTGCAAAATTGTATTCACTAATTGCCTGACGACCCTGAAACGGTAAAACGTATTGTTACAGATACACCACGACTGGTTGCATTTGGAAAAAGTACATTAAATTATTTCTTGCATTAAATCTATGACAATCTTTGTTTACTTACTTACATTCCCCATAAATAATTAGCAGCATTCAAGATGATTCCTGGATATTCACATCTTGTGCCATTACAAGGCTTCAGAATCGGCGAGACCTATTCTATTGAAGTTTTATGAAAATATGAGTAGAATTGAAGAGGGGAAAAAAAGAAAACAGATTATCTAGAAGTAAACTATTTATATCAGTTCCGAAGCAAACTTTGCAAATTGGATGAACATAAGAGTAGCTGTAGCTGTTTTAGATACATTCAAAACTAGCTTATATCGACCAGGAAAATAAGAATGCTGCAAGAAATACGGAGCAAGACAAAATTCTGGAAAATATGATTATGAAATTTGTTTAGTTAGTTTTGATGATAAGTTGATAATAGAAAGCTTGAATTTTATTTTTATTCGAAACTGATTTTAATCGCGTAAAACAGGAAAGGTCTAAACTGCTGGCCATTTGCTTTCGAGCAAGGAAAATTTCGCCTAAATTTAAAACTAAATATTTTGTTAACCAGACATGATATCGACCTACGGTTTTTAATGATTAGTAGACTTATCTCTTAGGAAAAACTTCCCAGTGTTAGATTTTTTTAAACTTTCAAAAAATATTATATACAGGGTGTGAAAGAAGACGGTGATTTTTGCTCCAATTTCAATAGCATGTAACTTTCACAATATTTTTTTAAATCTTGTCACTGTACGTCAAATGAATCACTGCTCCATAGCAAAGAAAGTAGTTTGTCAAATTTTTGATATCTGCTATATTTTAAGAGATATTGATTTTTTTGTAAAACTTTGATTTTTTCAACTTTTTGGTAGCTAATCCCCACTGTGCGTTATATCGCGCAAATTTTATATGTGATTATCATTATACCTTACGAAAAGCTTTTTTCTGTTCAGTAAAAAAAATGTACCTAAATGTTGCGATGTGCAGTGGCGTACCTACTTATAATCACTTTATAATATGGTTTATTAGTATCTCATAGTTTTCCCGATTGTTTTGTATTGGAAAGTACTCGCCTCTAAATTAAGCAAGTTCTATCCTTATTTTTTTTTTTAATATTGTACTGTATCTACATGTATATTTTACAGTGTGTCTAAAAAAATTTAATAAAAATTTATAATTTTGTAATTTAATTTTTGGAAAAATTGTATTTATTTATTTCTAATACAGCACTATTCCTAAAATTAAACTTGTTTTAAAAACCCTTCAAATTAAATATCACTAGTTTGATTTTGCGAGCAAGTACTTTCCAATACAAAACAATCGTGAAAAATTGTGAGATACTCATAAACCATAGACATATAGTGATTATAAGTACGCCACTGCACATAACAACATTTAGGTACAATTTTTTTACTGAACATAAACAAGTTTCTCGTATGGTATAATAATCACTTACAAAGTTTGCACGATACAACGCACAGTGTAGTCTAACTACCAAAAAGTTGAAAAAAACAAGGTTTTTCAAAAAAATCTGTATCTATTAAAATATAGCAGATATCAAAAATTTGACAGACTACTTTCTTTGCTATGGACCAGTGATTCAACTGATGTACAGTGACAAAATTTATAAAATTTTTTATGAAAGTTACATGCTATTGAAATTGGAGCAAAAATCATCGCTTTTTTGACACCCTGTATATAAAAAAATTTGACAGTTTAAAAAAAATCCAACATTGGAAATTTTCTCTTAAGGGACAAATCTATTAGCCATTAAAAACCAGAGATCGATATCATGTCTGGTTAAGAACATATTTAGTTTTAAATTTAAGCAAAATTTTTGTTGCTCGAAAGCAAATGGCCAGCAGTTTAGTTTGGTCAAAGTATAACAAATCAACGAGTAGCGACAGCTGGGGGACCAAATTTTTCTGCGCGTGCGCGAAATAGTGTGTCCATCCGTCAAACTGACTTTTGTTTCTCGCGCGTCATATACATAATGTACAATGTTTACAAATTCCGATAAGTGAGTTTTAGTTATGAATTGTGTCGTAATTTCCAAATTTTAAAACTGAATAAGTGTATATAATCATGCCGGGTACTTCTTGTGCATATCGTGCGTGTTCAACTAGGTCTGGAGATGGAAAATCTTTCTTCAAATTTGCTCTAAAGATTATGACCGGTAAGTACATAGCTACTAACCCACAATATCATGGTTGTTTTTTTTTTTAAATTGAAATGTAAATTAATTGTTAAATAATTACTCTTGAAGAATAGATAAATATTGATACAGGAGTATTAATGGTGAAAAAGTGCAATTTATAAGTGAGAAATTGAATTCCAAAAGACGTTCGGTACATGTAGTGTGTATTGCTAGACTGTTTCCAGTTTCTTTTTTATCCAACAATATATATCTCCACATTCTACATTTCGCAAAAATTTTCAAAAGTAGAATAATAATGCACCCATATATGTTCTTAAAAATGGTCTCTCTTAATTAGAGTATGTTCCTATTAAATTTGTTATGCTGTTCTCACAGTCACATGAAGGGTCTATGGGCAATTTCCAGCAAAATAATTCAATTGTAAAGGAACGAAATTATTCCGGCCTGTATTAGTTTGTAGAAGTTATTTGTTGTAAGGCCTGGGTTTTATGTTTAGTAGACCTGATATTTTTCATAGTAACCTAAAAAAAAGAGAACCTAACCTGACCTAACCAACGATTTCGATTCCGCGGAAAAGGAAAGTGCGGTTCGGTTTGTTTATTGTAATGAGTTTCTTGGTTAAATAAGTAGCATAACGTGTCTATAGTCCGTTTGAATCACAGATGTAATATCCTAGTTTGAATCATACCCTAATTTCCAGTAAATTTTCCGAACAACACATTCGGTTAATACTAAATATTTGGGAGTAATTATGCTTCTGTTTATCCATGTCTGCTACCATTCTATAAAAGCCAATGCTGGTATGGATTATTTGTACCAACTTGAATTTTTCTATTTTTACCTAACTATCTAATGGATAATAAATAGCCTGAAATTAGAAAAATTCAAGTTGGTACAAATAATCCATACCTGAAAAGGAGTTTACTATAAATAAAGGATTAAGGATTTTTTGATAATAGACAGAAAAATATCATTGTAGGTTGCCCCCCCCCCCCAAAATGAGCTAGTTGGGAATTATGGATATTTAGGCATCAAGTTGGGAATAGTTATTTGCTGCCAAAAAAGCTTACCTTACTCAATAATTAAAAAAAAAAATTATTAGCATCTTCGTAAACAAAAATTTTAGGTTATCGTCAAAAAAGAATTGATATTTGATTCTTTTTCTAAAACATTGTAAGTAAATCAGCATTATTTAGTTCTTTTATGTGATAACCCAACCTCTTAAGAGACGTATTTCCTTGTCAGATTTTTGTTAACTTTTAATTTGTTTCGTTTTTTTTTGTTTTATTTTATTAAACATAATATTTGTTGTGCACAAGTATAGCATACATATATAAAGGGTGTTTCAATAAGAACTGAGTATCTTGTTATTTGGATACAACGAAAAGCTAATGGAATATTTTGAACTCTAGGCCTTTATTGTAAAACTATGACATTGGAATTCGATATGAAATATAATATATTTCAGCTAAAAAATATATTGAGTGCGGGAAATAAAAATGTATTCCAGTATGCCTTATTCACTCACAGATAAAAGTATTGCATTCTTTCAAGGATTTTGTAAATGATGTATCAGAGAAGAATAGGTAATTTTATATTCATAGACGAGTTTATAGTGTAAGTGCCCAGCGACATAAAGTTGCATTTATGAATACTGTCTTGGAAATTTTTGTGTGGCTTAATTGCGGCTAGTCTACCACCTTTTCCCTTTATGAAAACTTTCATACTGGGGGCGTTTGCTTTCCAGTTTTTCCGAAAGCCGACCATTTCGCGTAGTGCAAAAAATTTATGGATACTGTTTTTATTTTTAATGTAATCGCGAGGCAAGTTTATGAAACGCGCGAAAAAAAAAGTGTCCGACAAAAATTTTGGGGCGTTAAGGGTGTCCGACAATTCAAACATATCCAATTCATGAGTTAAAAAAAATTATGAATAACGAGCTGATTTTTTCAGGATTACTTAATAAAAATATGTAGAAAATAAATATCCGATTGTCCGACAAATTACATTTTCCGATTTTCCAGTCCGACACGGGAAAATCATCGGTTTCACGAAGCCATAAAATTTACGAATAACAATTTCTTCTTTCGATTTTTTGCTTTGAAATGAACTAGAGAACGTAATGAATAAGTTGTCCGACAGTAAAACGTTACCTTATGCGTAAAAAAGAAGCAAAATGTTTTTTTGAATTTAGTCGTTGTACTAATGCTTGGAGTGTGTATATTATATACACCCATTTTCAAATAACCGGCTAATTTTGTAACCATTGAATAAAAGGGAATATGTAAATACAATAAGCGCAGCTTATTCAATAACTAGCTACTCATCTCTATCGAAATCGGAAAGTTGGAGTGTCGGGCACTACGCATCCTGGCGGTGCCTTGAGCGGTTCAGTTTCACGGTCTCGTGATTTTTCAGGCAATGTAATGACACGAAGCGAGTTGAATTTAAAATGAATATTGCCTTCAAAATCCACGACAAATTCTTCCGAAGCTACGGCTATTGCCCTAGAAAGACCGGAAATTTCGGATTTTTATACAATTTTACCATTTAAAATCGTTTTCAAACGGATTTAAGACGATAAAACATCGTATTTGAAATTAAACGAACTGCCAAAAGTATTATTCAGATGCCCAGACGTTTAGAAAAATATTAACTCATGGCCCTCTTCTAAAATTTCCACTTAACTTTCCCAAATCAAAGGATGCCGCCGCAAGATGAGTAGCTGGTTATTGAATAAGCTGTGTAATAAGTGGCAACGAAACAATCGAACATTTCTAGAAAAAATCGCGATACCTGTGGCCCGCTGCGCTGCCATGAATCCGCTGATCGTATGCATATATTTAATATATGATCGTATGTACCTTTTCGTACAAGTCGCGATCGGCATGCTCAAGTATGGCGACGACGCTCTCCATCATTAAAGCAACATCATTTTATGGGCCATGTTTTCTCTAATCCCTGCAGTAGTTTGAAAGTTTTAAAAAATTAATTGTTTTTTGTGTAATTCACTAAAAGATACACCTAATTTTAAGCAAAAAACAAAAGAAGTGAAAACATTTACGCCAGAAATATTTTGTTAGTCTAAATTATTTTTAAAATCAAGACTGTTTCACAACCACAAATATACTGATGTGATATTACCGCATTCTTCCGGTAATTGGGTATTATTCATCGTGCTACAAAGAATTCAGTATAAAAAAAATGTATTTGGTGGCTGAAAGGTCTTGAAAAACCTCTAAAAATGAAAAATAGAGGTAATTTTAGATTTTACTTTACTCATTACTTACAAAATAATATAAGTGATCAAATTTTTATTTCGTAAAGTAGCTCTTATTCCTAACGGCCTATATAAAGGACGGCAATAAATGGCGGCTCGCTGCCAACGACTAGCATGCCTTACTGAAGTTATCAGTAAATATATTGTTATTTTGGTATATATACATAAAAATAAAGCTAACACTAATAAGTTATTGAATGTTTCTTGAGTAATATACTTACCTAGCAAACTTGATGTTATATTCGGCCATTTTTATTCACTTTTATAATTAAGTTAAACAAAAACCTGCAGCGCTGCGCAAGCAATACGGCGCGGAACTGTCAAATAAGATTGTCCCGAAATTCACTTATAGATGACGAGCCAAATTTCTCACCATTGGTGTGCGCAGGTATTTTAAAAGATGCCGTTCTATTAGTAGGGCGTCAGGGTTATCTGATGGGTTAACATGTGCTCACTGGTTCCGTTTATTTAATAAATGTATTAAATGTTCTTGGTGTATTAATTGCTAAGATAAGGAAGGAAAAAAGGGGGAAACAGGAGTTCCCAAGAAGAAAAATGCAAAAGAATTATTGCGGCTCCAAACTCTAAAAGAATTTGGGAGCTACTAAATACACAACGTAATGGATGGGTCGAAATTGGTTTGTAAAAAATTGTACGATCACGTGTCTGACTGTCGACTTTCAGAAGGTACTGGGCGACGGTAAGATTCAATCAAGGTTTTAATACATTTTATTAACTATTTATGCATTTCACAATCCATTTACAGTAGCTTATAAAACTTTATCACAATTAATGAATACTTGAAAAATAATGCTGTTTAAAATTGTTGTTTTTTTGTCGGACTGCAGATTGGTCCCGACATATTTGTCGGACAGTTATACCATATGTCGAGTACTTGTTTTATATACATGATTCTTTTTTGTCCGACAGTTATTCGTAAATTTTTTGGCTTCGTGAAACCGATGATTTTCCAGTGTCGGACTGGAAAATCGGAAAATGTAATTTGTCGGACAATTGGATATTTATTTTCTACATATTTTTATTAAGTAATGCTGAAAAAATCAGTTCGTTATTCATAAATTTTTTTAAGTCATGAATTGGATGTGTTTGAATTGTCGGGCACCCTTAACGCCCCAAAATTTTTGTCGGACACTTTTTTTTTCGCGCGTTTCATAAACTTGCCTGGTGATTACATTAAAAATAAAAAGAGTATCCATAAATTTTTTGCACTACGCGAATTGGTCGGCTTTCGGAAGAACTGGAAAGCAAACGCCCCCACTACGAAAGTTTTCATAAAGGGAAAAGGTGGTAGACTAGCCGCAATTAAGCCACACAAAAATTTCCAAGACAGTATTCATAAATGCAACTTTATGTCGCTGGGCACTTACACTATTATATCGATAAACTTATAACATCACACTTGATATTTGGAGGTTCTGCTCTAGGTACTTTAGTTTTGCCAAATGTGTAGATGTCTAATTTAAATCAACTTACATTTTGATTTCAAATTGTAAAACACGTCACCTGCAGAAGTTAGCTGGCATTCCAAAACTGCAATATTTGCCTCGATGTATTAGAAATGCTTCATTTTCTGAGTATAATAACAGGCTTAAAATTTCTGCCCCCCTATATTTTAATCAAAAACTGCAGAAAGACCAAGCTTGTGTTTTTTTTCAGTTTGATAAATTACAGTTATCATAAGTCTAATGAGATTTTTTGTTCAGTGCCAAAGTCTGGGCAGAAGCTTCAATCAGAAGAGATATAGCTACTGCATAAACCAGTTAAACATATGATGGCATATAGACTATGCGAGGTTCACTTTGAGGAAAAGTATTTTTTCTAAGATAACCTCTGCAGGAAAGAAAGCACTTGGTACCTGATGCAATTCCTACAATATTTGGTAAATATCTACTACGGGCATTTGAGACAAGTCAAGATTCATCTCAGGAACCACCAAAGAAAATCAAGAACCTTCCAGGTAAATCTTTATAGCAATTAATCATTGATTATAAAAAAATTACAGTATTAGTATTGCTTCTATTGGCACAAACTGCTACAGCTATTTTGTTTGTCTAATCATTATGACCGAAGTTAGCAACAGCATTTTGAATTCCATGCGTAGAATAATTTTATTGGTTGGATTTATTAGTTACAAGTGAGTTACAAAACAGTAATTACCCGGATAGGTAGTCAAAATTCAGATATTTCACCTCATCCTATAATCCCATTAATTCAATAAACAATATGTACTAGAAACACTACCTGGTTTTATCAGTCATGTACCCAAGAGAAAGTACCTACTGGTCACAAACAATTCCAGTTTTTATCTGAGTTGTACTAATTGAAATTTGTCAGACACTTTATTGGGTCTAACATGATATTGTTTGACTGCAATTGCTGCAAATAATATATCAACAATACCTTCATTCTCATTATCCCTTTCAGGTCCTAGTATTTCAAAAGATGAAGAAACAAAATGGGTGAATTTGAATGATATTTAACCAATGAACTTAAGAATAGATAATCGTGTTCTACCTCCTCACCTTTCACCAACTATATATGCTGAAAAGCTGCAATGTCAACCAGGACTACACAATAAATCAGTATATAAGGCCCTTGAAATCAAAATGAAGACAATGACTGATAAGGATAAACACTGCATCCTTTGTATCGATTGTAGGCACTCAACCAAATGGTGATAAACTTCGTACTATTTTAGAAGATTGTATTTTAAATTTAAAGAATATATATTTAAAAGCGGAAGGCATATTAAGTGACATGGGCTCGAATTTTATTGATTTGACTAAATGTCTAGAAATTACACCTGAAAATACAGAGTTTTAGGTAGGAGGTGAGAATATGTTCTATATTTTTGACCCATGTCATTTAATTAAGGCCACCCACACTAACTTAAGGCAGTACACCTTTTACTTTGAAGGTAGAAAAACGCCTAGGTCATTTATTAAATAATGTTTCTATAATTCCGAGAAAAAGCAGTTCTACAGGTGTGCATCCAAACTCACTAATTCTTACCTTAATCCCATAACTTTAAAAAAAATGAGAGTGAGTTATGCCGCTCACTTTTGAGCCACTCAATTGTCAGTGGTATGAATACATACATGAGTTTGGGTGCACTTCCAAATGAAGATTTTGCAACAATTGAAATTGTAGATTAATTTAATAATCTTTTTGATATCTTGAACTCTTTATCATTAAATAATTCTTATAAATTTAAGAATGTATTTGACAGATCTGATTCACAGTTAGAATTTTTAAATGAAGCTTTGGATTTTTTTGCCAAATTTAAAGGTATTAAACAAAAATGGTTAAGATTATTAAATATTAAATGTTGGTCTATTACCATAAGAATTCTTCTCAGTTTATGGCAAACACTTTTAAACTGTGGGTATAAATATCTTAAAACCAGATTGTTTAGAAAATCCTGCAACGCACCAGGGACGCAATTGCATAAATCCCACATCAATACAGTTTCAAAGTGCCTTTAGAAAATTATTTGTGCAGAATTATTTCCACTAAAATCACCTGAATTGTAGGGAGAATTTAGATTATGTTCTGATTAGTTTAAAATCCATGGACATGGTAGGAATTATTAATAAGGAGTCAGAAACATCAACTGCAGTAATTTCCTTGCCTTATTGCAATTAGCGTAAAGAAACCATTCCACCACAGTATGCTTTCTAATATGTCTGTGGATATCTGATGAAAATGTGTCTGGAAGTACATTCATGTGACATTTGCTATGCTTTTAGCAGATAGTGTACTAGTATTGATGTAGACAATCTTCTGTCTCATTTTAAAGCTTTTGATGCAACCAAAGGTACTTTTGATGATTTATCATCACCACCAGAAAAGTGGGTACATTTTATATACAGCCTTCAAAGTATTTTCAACTCGCAGTTTGAGAACATATCTACAGGCGAAAAAAAAATTCTAATTATCTCGTGAATATATTTGAAAAAGTACAATTTCTCCATCCCTGTTCAATTTTTCCCAAGCTGGTTGTATTAAAACTTTATAAGACTACAAGTATTTTATACCTTATAATTTAATAATAGACATGTCAAATGTAATAGTTTTGATAAAAAAGGCATTCGGAAATTGAAAATCACATCCCATGTATAGTTGATAAAAATTATTGCATTTTTAATTTCATAATAATGTTATTTGATCTAGATGTGGTATTGATCATTTGTGCTCATAGCTTTGAGTAATATTGTTCTCATATTTGTCTTTGTATGGTTTATTAATATGGTTATGTAAAGGTGAATTGTTATCGTTGTTTAAAGCTAGTATTGTTTGTATGATAGCAACCACTAATTTATTATAAGCATTATTATATTCGTTACTTCTTTTTAGTATATGTAGGTATATTTATATAATAATAAATGTAATGCACAGCGACCTTTTTAACTATAAATAGTTAAAAGCATGAATCAGTTCATGTCCTTGGAAAGACAGTTCAAATTTTATTCCTTTAAATGCTTCTGCTAGGATTTTTACCGAGTATATCTGTTAACAGTATAGAGTACCGAGACGGAGGAGGATCGAACAAAGTCGGCGGGAATGAAGAGTTGGTGCTATCTTACTCTTAAAGGGAGGCTGCTAATGTTAGCCCATCAGTCAGTAATATATTTTTTTTCGAGCCATGCCTTATAGAGGACATAGTCAGTCATCCCTCCCTGGGATCTACGCCGCAAATTTACTTCCAATAACCTTTGATTAATAAACATTGTTAGACTAGTGAAAATTGTTGTCTTTTATTCAAATTAATAATTTAACACCATTGTCTTCATAAGAGTGGGTGTGAGGGTTAGAATCCCTTAAGACAACTCGGGTAAGTAAGTACTCCTGACTTACAACTCCTCAGCCTACTGATAACAGTTACAGAATTAATAAAAACTTTTTGTTTGTGCTGTTGCAAGTTTTAATTTTCCTCCACGTTTCAATGGTCCAAAAAATGTACCCAATACTTTTGTAAATATAACTTATCGTAATTTAAAGAAATGGAGGACTATTAATAATAACAAGAAGTTGCTCAAACTAGTATGAAAAGAAATGTCTATTTGAGAACCGCTGGAAACGTCTACTACTACCTATCAGAAAGCTTTCAGAAATTATTATCGACAAGGGTGACAGGAAGTAGGAAAAACCACTAATTATAGAAAAGTTTTAAATTTTACTGAGTCAGATTCAAATATTGTGAATCTTGAGCAATTTTCCACTTCAAGTTTTTTATAGTGTAGTCACAGAGTCGCTTCCTTTCGAGCCACTTCATGGTTTGAGCAGTTTACAAATATGGTGTCCAACTGTCAATCGGTCCCTTGAACATCAAAGGTGCCGACGCTTTATGTCGCTACTCGTTGGTTTGTTATACTCTGGTTTGGTTTCATTAACATTTTTTCCATTGATTGATTGTGTATTAATATCTGGGTCCGTTACAGTGGCCCCCCCCCGGTTGTCCAATAGCTTTAGTTTTTTAGCACCCTATTGCACCCACCTAGCACTACCTAGCACCAAACTTACAGAGCTAGCACCACACACCCCAGTGAATTACAGAGCATTTTTACCGGGGGGGGGCTAACGTAACGCCAGCCCCTCCCGTTTGTATATTTCCCTTAAAACTTTAGCACTGTCTACTATACACCTAGCACTACCTAGCACCCAAGTTACAAAGCTAGCACCACCCCACTTCTCGAGTT
>JAEQML010078211.1:0-12542 GCA_016904865.1 Pissodes strobi | reverse complement strand
GTATCGGAAGTTCTGGACGAAGTACATAATAGAAAGTTTGGTGCTCATCTCGGAGTTAACGGAATGATTGACAAGATCCGCGACAGATTTTACTGGGTCAACTACTGCCAGGATGTGAAATCATGGTGCCAGCAGTGTTCAACCTGTGCCTCAAGTCAAGGACCCCAGACAAGATCCAGTGGGAAGATGAAACAGAATGATGTGGGTCTACCGTTTGAACGTCTCGCCAGTGACCGAATGAAGGCTCGATATAATCTCCAAGCTAACTCTAGGGGATTTCGGATGAACGATAAAGTCTGGTTATATAATCCGCAAAGGAAGACAGGAAGATCTCCCAAGGTAACACCGGTATGGGAAGGACCCTATACGGTCATCAAAAGAATTAATGACGTTGTGTATAGAATTCAGCGTAGCCCCAGAAGCAAACTGAAAGTTGTCCACCTCGACAGGTTGAAAGCATATCACGGACATGAAGTAGCTGATCGGGACGATCAGAATTAAGAGGGAGGCAATGTTACGGCTAGCCTAACAACCATCCGAACGTTTTTGTGCTACCCTATAGAACTAGCCCCCGCGCCGTGCCGCTCGCTTCTCTGTCTGTATGCGTCATCGCCCGGCCGGCCGCGGAGTTTCAGGATCGCTGGAATTATCTCGATGGCCTCGTCGAGATCATATAGAGTGGCCTCGGAATACTTCCCGAATATTCGTGATAGATTTAAGATTATATATAAGCAGACCTAAGGCGAATGTTCGGCAGTCGGATAGTCAGTCAGTTAGTTCAGTTCAGTTAATCATTGAGTGTTGAATAGATATTAGTTGTAAAGTTATAAGAGTAGTTTAGAGTGTTAAATTGTATACAGTGGTAGTGAATAAGATGAGGTTATCGACCTGACAGCCACAGCTGGAACATCACATTAAACTCAACCCAATCCCAGTCAAGAAAAAAATAATAAAGGAAGAGTTTTAGGTAAGTTTTAGCTGGGATTTTAGCTGCATATATAAGTTTTCAGTATCAAGACTGTAAAAACATATTTCGTCAATACTTAAAATACTTAAAATTAAATATGGCATTATAGTTGATTTAAATATGTGTATATTTGACATAAAAACATCACCCATTTTTACCATTTACCTTATTTTCCTATGTATTTTAATTATATCCTTAAATTTTATAGGCAGTATCAAACCTTTATTTTAAATTTCACATGATTTTTAATGAAACCCTGATTTTTTAGCTTAAAAAACTACTAAATTTTTACTCATTTATATTTGCCTTCCAGTAGAATAAAGGGAATTTTGATAATAGAATAAAAATATATTTGAGGGAATTATTTAAATTTCCAGGGGGTAGTTTGACAATTAACTTAACAGTGGGAGTAATTATTGTTTTCCTAAACTTATTAAAGAAAAAATTACCTATTTTTTTAACCCTTATAGTTTCACGCAAAGTCCGAAACAGAGGAGGCGTGAAGCAAAGTTCTCTTTCTTTTTTACAAACAAAAAATGATCGCTGGTTTGAGGTGAGAAGCCGAGAGCTGGCTTTGGAAGAAAAAAAGGTTGGAAATGGATGTTTTGGAAAGAAAGAAAAGATTGGAATTAGAAGAGAAAAAACTGGAAATGCAACAAAATACTTTCCAAATGCAGGTTGATCAATTTAACAACCAGCAAAAATTAATAGAGGAAGTATTGAAAAGTAGGTGTAATTGTCAGGAAATTCTTAATAGTCAATTCTAATGTATTGTTTCTATTATATTATTAGTACTAATTCCAATTGGTATATTGTTCCTTTACACAATACCGATTCTGTGATTGTTAATTACCTTGACTTAGTTATGTTCGTTAATTTAGATTTAGTGGTAGTTAAGATAATTGAATTTATCAAAATGTGTTGATTTATTTTCATATCATGTAAATAAAATACTGTTTGTTACAGGATTTTTTTATTTAGTTCATCATATACCTATACAAAACTAAAAAAAGCAAATAAACAGAATTATTAATTAGATAGAATACATCATTCACTGAAAAGAAAAAGTAAATGACAACAAATTTATGTCAAATTCAAACAATATTTTTTCTATAGGACGGGGCGGATCTTACGACAAGAAAAGGGCTTCTTTGTTTTTTAGACAACCAAAACAGCCTTTCTGTGTCTAAAATCCAACCCGTTCGTCTTCTATAAAAAGATATTGTTTGAATTTGACTTAAATTTGTTTTGATTTACTTTTTTTTCAGTGAATGACATATAATATTTGTTTGATGGTGACTACCTTAAATAATCTTCCAACGCTGGAGGCTGCAGACCAAAATATTGGGCAGTCTCTCCACCATACAAACATGTATGGCAATTTGCTAAAATAACTGCCACTTTATACATTTTTTGAATGTTTTGCATTAACAGTTTTTGATTTTTTTTTTTAAATCTACAAAAGCAAAGTATTGCAAAACTTTGCTAAAACCCCATTCAACTAATACTCTGAGAACTCTCACTTCATTGTTAAAATTGTGCCGGAATGGGTCCACCTGCACTTCGTGTATGCTGTATGGTCGTATTAATAATTCACGAAGCCCATATCCTTCATCTCCATACAAAAGCAAATTTTTGTCCGGAAAGACAACATTTTGTTCCAGCTGCTCATATAAGCCAGGTTCCCTTAGAATGCCACTGTCATGTCTTCTTCCATCGTATGCTTCTTTTAAATTGATAATAATATCATCTGGACACAAAACGCTCTGGTGACGCAATGCATTTTTTGTGCCCAGAATAATAATTCTCCTGCTGGACAGAGGGTCTGCATATACCACGTGCTGTCCCATCAATAAACCCCCAGCAGTTGGTAAATGGACATCCCTTTTGATGAATAGCCTAAAAAACAAAAAAATAACTGCACTGCAAATTTTTCTAGGATATCCTATTCTTTACCTTTATATTACAATGTAGATAACTATCTAAAAGTATATTTCAAGTATTTGGCATAAAAATACTACAAAATTGACCTGCTTAATAATCTTACCTGAGAATATTCTTCTAATTTTCCTCTATTAAAATAAGGGACTTGGCCTAGATTGTTTAGCAGATGTCCCTTAGTTTCTTCAACCAGACTTCTGACAAAATTCACTACATCAGATATCAGGCTATTGGAATATCCGAATATTGTTTCCAAATCCAATAACCTATTTGGATATGAAAGTCTTCGGAGGAGCATACAAAGTCCATGAATACCTTAAAGAGAAATCTAATGTCAAAGTCATTGTTGTTTATTTGATTTGATTTAGTATATAGCCTATATGAGTTATATGATTATGCCTGCATGCGTATGCCTATATGAGTAAATTAATAAATTATTGGTTTTCTGAAGGCACATTCTTATGTGTTTTTATTCCCTCCGAAGGAGGGGGGTTAAATTTTGTGCCAACATGTAGAGAAATAATAAGCACGAAACGGCAAGCTACAAATATTTCAAAACCAACTACTTATAGAGCTTTATAATAAAATAAAGAACATGGTCTGTACAAACCTGGCAATGTAACTTTATTTATTACAACGACCTCCGGAATTTGCAAAGCCCTTACTAATCGTGGTATGTCTGCCTTGTTAAACCGAAACCACGACAAACACTGGGTGTTGTTTAAATTATTGAAACTAAAGTTTCCATATAGGTTTCCTCTGTTGCCCAGAAGTTCTTCTTCAGGTCTCAGGATATGTAAGAATAGCATCATCTAAATCATCGTCATCTGCATTATCCGCCAACACAAACATATCATGAATATTCTCCATTTCATTTTAATTATTACTGGAAAAATCAATGGGCGGTAAAAAAACAGAAACCATAAATAAACTAATATCTGTTATCTGTAAACACTAAAAACAAATTTGAAATTGAAACTGATTGATGTTAAGTTAGGTTTTAGGTTAAGGATGTTTCACGGACCAACTACGTTAGCGTATTAGCTTTATGCCTGTTTTGCAGCCCACTACTACATTCACGTAACGGAGTGCGATGCGTTTCCGGGTCGCGAGATACGTATGCATGATGTAGCCAGCTTTAGTTCCCAAAATTCAAGTGAACTTTTAAAGAAAGGTTCTCCGCCCGGAACCATTTTTTCTTTTCATCCTTCTGGTTGGATTCAAATGGACATTTTCACAGAGTGGTTCAAACATTCAAAAACATTCTTAAACACACTAGACCGAGTGCAGAAAATCCCATTATTTTAATTTTAGATGGTCATCATACTCACACTCAAAACATAGATGTTATTGTGGCTGCCAGAGAAAACCATGTGACTTTACTTTGCTTACCACCACACACGACTCATAAAATGCAGCCATTGGATAAAACTGTTATGGGAGCCTTAAAGACATATTACAGTGAGGAAGTAAGGCTATTTTTAAGAACAAATAATCGCCCGGTTAGTCACTTTGATTTAAGTGAACTTTTTGGTAAAGCATATCTGAAAATGTGGCGAAAGAGCTGTTAACGGATTTCGTCAAACTGGATTGTTTCCAGTAAACCGAGCCGTTTTTACCGAGGATTTTATTCAAGAAGCACAAAGAAATGAAGCTCAGCCAAATTTAGAAAACGTTCAGTTCGGGAGGAAACTCAACGAGAAAATATGACCGAAAATACCAACGTGGTTTTCCCACAAGATATAATTTCCAAGCCAACTTTAAAGAAGAAAGGGGGCACGAGAGGTCGGAAGGCAGGTCAAGCCAAAGTTTTGACACCAACCCCCAATAAGGAAGAACTCGAACAATCTATAGAAATAGCAACTAAGGGAAAGGACAGAGTTAAAAGAAAAATCGGAAACAAAATAAAGGAAAATGGAGAACAACAGAAAATATAAACTTACAGAAGTTGCAGGACCAAGTGGCATACAAAAAAAGAAATCTCGAAAAAAGACAATAAAAGAATCAAAAAAAGTTTAGTATTCGTCAGAAGATTCCGACAGTTCTGCCACTGCATTACTCATCATCCAACGACAATGAAGAATTTGCTGTTTGTGATCCTCCGTCTGCAGAGGCTGAGTGTATGTTCTGCTCAGGATTATATTCGGCTGACACAAGGGAGAAATTTGAATCCAGTGCGCAAGGTGCGAACTTTGGGCTCATGAATTATTATGCGCTGACATTCCAAAGGATATTTAGATTTGTGATTTCTGTCGATAAAACGCTTTTATAAGTATAGTTTTTTTTAGTTTAACCCTTAACCACAGACATCCGGTCATTTTGACCGGTTAGGGTTCCCCGCCAGCGAGTTTCTCCACATCCCTACCACTTTCGCGTGCCTGTGTCTGTGTACCTTCTCATCACTTAGTCTTATGGCGACAGCCAAAGTGCGTATTGTGTTGTGCTCAAATTGAGAAAATTATTCACGTGCAAATTTCGCTGCCGGTCAAAAATACCGGGGATCTGTGTTTCGGTAAGAAATTTAAGTTATTATACTTATTTGTTTTTAACGTTTTTGCGCTTATAGATTGGATATGGATTGCAACCCTGGGCCCTCCAAAAAAGTAAAATATGGGGATAAGAATTATGAGCACATTTTGATGAACTGGGCTGATGAAATAGGATCTGACGCCAGCGATATCGACTCAGATAGCGAATTCATACCATCCGATCATGAAAGTGAGTCAGAAATTGAAGCTGAACAAGTGGACCAACAAAACCAAGAAAACGTCGGCGAGGCTTCCACCGCATTTTATGGGAAAAATAGATTTAAATGGTCATCGATTCCTGCAGTTCCTAAAAACACACGTACCTTGCAACACAACATCGTCCTCAAATGCCCAGGTCTTAAAAATATACATGTGCATAGTGCCGATCCGGAGCAGGTATGGAGTCTTTTATTTAATGAACAGACTTTAAATGTAGTTCTTCAATACACTAATGCACGATTGACGAAAATAAAACGAAAATACAAAAAAACTTCGAACAGTGCTGATATCCGTGAGTTGGATCTCGTTGAACTAAAATCTTTCTTGGGCCTCATGATTTTTACATCAATTTTTAAATCCAATCATGAGGATATCAGGTCTATTTTCGCCACAGATGGATCCGGAAGGGATATCTTTCGTTGCGTAATGAATTCGAATCGGTTTGCAGTTATTCTTTCTTGCCTAAGGTTTGACGATGCTGAAACAAGAGAGGAAAGAAAAAGGCAAGACCCCTTAGCTGCTATTTCTGAAGTATTTGATACTTTTATATCAAATTGTCAGGAGTTTTATACCATTGGAAGTTGTGCATGTGTAGATGAAATGCTCGTATCATTACGAGGAAGATGTAAATTTAAAATGTATATGCCAGCGAAACCGGCCAAATATGGCATTAAAGTAATGGCATTAACCGATGCAAGAACTGGATACCTTCTCAATGCTTATGTGTACTCTGGAAAGGATTCCGATGGTTTTTTCTTGAGCAACGATGAAAAGGTATTTTCCAAACCAACCCAGGCTGTGTTAAAACTGTCCAAACCGATTTATAATACGAACAGAAACATTACCGCCGACAACTGGTTTTCTTCGTTGGAGCTGATTAATTTCTTAAAAACTAAAAAGTTAACCTATGTGGGAACGCTAAAAAAAAATAAAGGTGAAATCCCAGCTTCATTTTTACCAAATAAGCAAAGAAGTGTTGATTCTAGTCTCTATGGATTCACCAGTGATACAACCCTTCTATCCTACGTTCCGAAAAAAAAACAAGGCAGTATTACTCATCTCCTCCATGCACCATAATCCAAATACTGATAAAAACAGTGGTAAACCAGAAATAATAGATTACTATAACACAACGAAAGGAGGCGTGGACAGTTTAGATCAAAAATGTAGCCTGTACTCTACCGCTCGAAGAACTCGCCGATGGCCCATGGCTATTATTTTTAGATTGCTAGACATATCTTGCGCAAATTCATACATTCTGCATCAGTCGTATCGAGATAATTCAAAAATGGATCGCTACAAATTTAACAAGGAATTAGCAATGATGTTGGTAAGTCCCCATATGAAACGCAGGTATGAAAATGTTCATATTGGCCGGGAAATAAAATTGTCTATCAAACGCGTTCTCAACTTGGAGGATCAAGAACAAATCACACCTGGGGTTAAACTACCCACCAGAACAACTTGCAGAAGGTGCCCATCAAAAAAGGAAAGAAAAACATTCCATGTTTGTATTTTGTGTAAAACTCCCATATGTATGGAATGCACTAAAAGAATTTGTAAGGAATGTTCTCCATAAAAATATCAAAACTTTACCCCCCGCAGATTTGTTTTTATATAATGTTATATTGTATGTCTAGCGTTTTTGTTTATTAGTAAAGCATCTTAGAGAAATACCATACGTTAAAATAAAGAAAAAAAAATATTTTTGATATTATGGTAATATTTTGATATACATGTAAAAATATATATAGTATAAATATTTTTAAGAAAATTCATATTTATTTCTTTTCCAAAATTATTAAATCCTATTATATGCAAGATGGAAAAACAGAACCATGTAATACCTATGTACACAAAAAAAAACATTTATTATTTCCACTTTATTGTCCAAAAAGTAGAAGACGGTCAAAATGACCGGCCCTCTGTGGCTACGACCCAAAAATGGGGGCTCTGTGGTTAAGGGTTAAGCACTATTCCATATTACCCGACCATTTTTTTTGAACGTCAAATTGTATTTTCTTTATGACTTTTAAAAACGGCAAATTTGCATTTATAAAGAAAATGGCGCAGTTAGTAAGGGAAAAAAAAGAAAGATTTTTCGTATTGCGAGAATTATGTGTTAAATACCGCAGGACATGTTTCATGAAATCATTCCTATGAAATAGAAATACAGAAATTTTTGCTGTTACCGCCTAATAGTAAAGAGAGAAACCGACTACTCGATCTGCTGAGGAAGAAAGGGAATTATTTACATAGTAATGCTATTTGTAAACCAGTACAGAAGCCCCGTTCAAATAATAATGGTTTGGCTTGTAGCAATTGTCTAGGTTTGTTTTCATCTAAGTTGTTGTGGCGACATAGATATAAATATATGGGAAAAAAGAGCAAATGTCATCAGTCCGGCCCAAAACGTACTTCTCAGTAGTTTGAAGATAGATCCCCAACTAAAGAACACCGTTTTCCCAAAAATGAGAGCTGATGAAATTTCACGCGTGACCAAAAAAGACCCACTTATTTGCGGGTACGGAGCAAGATAAATAAAAATGCATACACAAAAACATTTATAAACATTGCATCAAGAAAAATGCGGGAATTTGCAAGACTGCTTATTCAATTAAGAAAAGGGGAACCATCCATAAAGTACTTATTTGATAGTCTAAAATCATGAATTTTGACGGACTTGTTGTTGGCACAAAGTCTGAAGTCAAGTATAATGCAGAAAAGGATATTTTGGAATCGCCCACGTATACACTTAATATGGGAACAACTTTAAAGCAATGCGCTGACTTAGCTATCATGTTTGCACTTAAAAGGGAAGCAAATAGCAGACACAGTTTCATTAGCTGAGACTGAAGCGGATCTAAAAATTTTAATTAAAATTATAGAGTTGTAGTGGCAATACGAAGTATCTAGTAAGGTAGCAAACAATTTAAACGTTAACAAGTGGAATAAAGTTACTCTTGTTCCACTTGCGAGCGATTTGCAGCTATTGAAAGAATATCTATTCTCGAAAGCAACTTCCACTCTGCAGCTCTAAATGAGAACAATAATGATAAAAACCAATATACACTTCAACTTGAACAGGAGGCGACCAGGAGAGCTGCAGAGGTTGACTCTAGATATATATGAAAAGTCTGATGGAATCGTATTAAAATACGAGGAAATTTCGGGTTATATCACCCACAAAAAAAATTCTATTAAATAAATACAAAATGGTAGTAATACGGGGAAATGTATTGTTTAGTACAGACATTCAGGACCACGTCAAAATTTTAATAAATCTTCGTCCAAACTTTGTTAATAAAAAAATGCGTAATAAGAATTCAACCCAACCTATTTTGGGTTATAAGGTACTGAAGAAATACATTTATTCATGCGGGGCCACACATCCAAATGCTATCACATCAACTAAGCTTCCGAAACACTTAGCTAACCTTACACACCTTTTAGCATGTCAGACAATGATTTAGAGCAGCTTGCTCATTTCATGGGTAACACCATAGGGGTACATAAAGGCTCATATCGATT
The DNA here is from genome assembly GCA_016904865.1 of Pissodes strobi. Taxonomy (NCBI): domain Eukaryota; kingdom Metazoa; phylum Arthropoda; class Insecta; order Coleoptera; family Curculionidae; genus Pissodes; species Pissodes strobi. The sequence continues at coordinate 3,356 of JAEQML010078211.1, read as the reverse complement.
CCCAGACGACATTTACTAAACAGCAAACATATCCAAGCTATTGTTGATGGATCAGGGTGAGGCTGCAAAATTTAAAGATAAAGCTCTAAACGATATTCATGTTGACATAGAAGAAGACCGGTCATTGGAGTCCGCGACATGAACGAGTATATAAGGGTGCTGTTATCTGCAAAGCTGTAAATAGAATTGTTTGCCCTGTCTAAGAGGTCGTTGATATATAGCAAGAACAGTGTGGGTGATAATATACACCCTTGAGGAACACTGGCATTTATTTTAAATTTCTCCGAGAGATGTCCATGAATGCCAACTCGGATGCTTCGATCCCTTAAAAATTTGAAAGCCATAGAAGCAGTACTGGTGGTACTCCGTATGCTGCCAATTTGCTTAACAGTCCGTCATGCCACACCCTATGAAATACTTTGGATATAGCGGGCGCCACTGCACGAGATCCGCAGTAGCTTTCGATGGTTTTTGTCCACAGATGGGTCACGTAAGTCAGGAGATCTCCCGTTAATCTGTGCGGAAGCCATACTATATTTTAAGAACTATACTATTCGTTGATCAGTTTCTCCATGACTTTGGAGATGATGGGAACTAAGGCAATTGAACGGCAGTTATTTGGAATCGTTTTTTATCATTCTTCGGGATTGGTTGCACCTGAGCGCATTTCCAGCTAGAAGGAAAGCATGCTGTTCTGTATGATAGAGAGAAAAACCTGCATAGTGGAGTGGTCAGTTGAGCAGCACATCTCTAAAGTACTATTGAGGAACGTCATCCGGTCCTGTGGTCTTGTTAGGATCTAGCCCTTTGAGTATTCGTTCCCCTTCGCGTTGGCGAAATACCAAACCTGGCATTGAGGAATTCCCTCTCGGGATAGTTGGGGGAGTATTTCCCTGAGGATCTAAGGTAGAATTTGATACAAACATTTTGGCAAGAATGTTCGTTTTTTCTTTGGCCGTTTCCGCTATTGACCCATCATCTTTGGTCAGTGATGGGATTGATGTCTGAGAAACCCTGATTGACAGTCTTGGCAACTGACCAAAAGGATCGCGATTCATTAGGACAGTTGAGAAACTCGTTCTATCTGCTTTTTATATCTCTCCTTGCTCTCGTCAATTGTCCGCTTACACTGGTTTCTAGTCGTGATGAATATATTTCGGTTTTCGGCTGTCGGATCTCGGCGCCATTTGCGGTAGGCGGCATTTTTTAGCATTGTCCGCTCTTGAGCAGTTTTTCCCAAAACCATGGTTTACTGCGTTTCATAGAAGAGGGGATGAAAGCTTCCTTACCAGCTAGGATAACTTCAGTTATCTCATTGGCAGATTCAGAGGTGTTTTGAATCCTAAAGCAGATCTTTCCAAGGAAAAGAAAGATAAAACTCGCTAAAGTCACGCCACTTTGCAGATTTGTAGTGCCAAATCTTTCGGGGCATCTCTGGCTGTATTTTGATAGTAGCAGGTTCTCAGGCTGCGGAGATAAGTCAAAGTCAAAGATAGCTTTATTGATTCAAGTTTATACAACTTATGATCAAAGCATCTTAACCTAAGTACAGATGGTCCATAAAAAACCACCAATCATAAAATAATACACAAAAGTGTTTTAACCCTTTAACAGCCTTTGGTACATATTTGTACCACTTATCGTTACCGTCAATCTGTGCGTTACTTTTCGGTTAATATTCGACCATATGAATCAGTTTGATTCTCTAAACGCTCTTCGGTACACGTAGTTACCAAATTTTATATTTTGCGCCATCTAGATTTATATATCTGAATTGCTGTCAGAATGTGGTACATATTTATACCAGTGAACGTTGCAGACACAGTTTGATATCAGTGCTATTTTTTAGTTATTTTCTCGGTAACCAAGTGTTTAAATATTTGTCAAAAAGTAAGTAATATAATATTTTTTAATATATGTTTAGCTTTTAGGGTCAATTTATATAGAGTGGCTTCCAAATTGTTACAATATTGAAAATTCGATATTTTATAGGTTAGAGTTGACCGGATAAGGGTTAGCTCTTTGGATTTATATTTTGTAACTAAAAAAAATCGGCGCTGAATATAGCTAATAAATAAAGTTAAATGTATACAGGGTGGTTGTTGATGTTGATAGTTGCCTTACAACTATTGGCCAAGAAGATTTTTGATCATGGAAATGTGGTACACGTATGTACCAGTAATCATTATTGCTTTAGTGGTGGTACATATACGTACCAGTAAACATTCTATGTTTGAAAATAATTTTTTGTAATAATTGTATATTATGATATAAGTGTATAAGAGGGCCTTTAAAGACTGGCGGCTAGCGACACTAATTCCACTTTGGCTCCGAGACTTCCGCATGCGCCAAATGTGAAGTTTTCTAACCTCGATATCATACGGCATGTTTTCTTGGGTGTTTTGTTTCTTATTTTTGTGGTGTTATGTCATGTTGAATTGTTTTTAATTAAAATGAGTGATTCCAACAATAAATTACATACAATAATTTAAAAGCACATAACTACGATTTACCTACTATGCCTAATAAATAACTGGGCTTTTTTTAGATCATTTGGAAGATATTGCCCCTAGAAAAACATTTAAATGTGCCGTATGTAACGCCTGCAATAAAACGTTTGTTAAATATTCGAATCTAATGAGACATGTTAAACAATATCATCCAGGTAAAATATTTTTATCAAACTATTAAAATTTTATTTATATTTGGTATGTCTTTTTTTTTGATCAAGTGGACGAACTTACTAAACCCAAGAGATATAATTACGAATGTGATCATTGTCAGAAACATTTTACACATTTGAAGCACTTTAAAAATCATTTAAAATATCATGAAAACCAGTAATTTACATTTACTTAATGATGGTTAAACATAACTACTATCAAGCCATTTTAGACAATGCCTGTCAGTACCTTGCATTATGTGCTTAGCTTTGACTGAGATCAGCTTTAAAACAATGTTTGGCGCATGCGAAAGCCTCGGAGCCAAAGTGGAATTAGTGTCACTAGCCGCCAGTCCTTTAAAGCACGTGCGACATATTTCAAAACACGACGCGCAGCGGAGTGTTTTGTAAGTCGCAAGGGCTTTAAAGGCCTCTTATACACGTATATCATACGCTATTTTTATTACGAATGCATCATAATCTCAAAAGTATTTTAAATATTAAACTTAAGGGATATATTGACGAATATATTAATCTGTCACATTTGACATGATCAAATGCTTCTATAGCAACCTTTAAAAAAGTAGACGCATCATAAACATCATTTCAGCGTGCGATAATCGTTGATTATGATGCATGCGTAATAAAAAATGTTCTAATGTTACCGAACATCTTACTATGTGTGTTTTTATTT
>JAEQML010078210.1:0-12542 GCA_016904865.1 Pissodes strobi | reverse complement strand
TCGACCGTGTCAAAGGCTTTCTGGAAATCCACAAAGGCAAGAACGAGGGGTCTGGTGTATTCGACAGATTTCTCTTTTAGAGTTTTGATACTCTGCAGATGGTCATTGGTCTCAAAGCCAGCACGAAATCCCGCCTGCTCTATCGGTTGGAAGAAATCCAGTTTATTTTCAAGCCTTGAAGTTATAATTCTCGTGAATAGTTTATAAAGATGGCTTAGCACTACCCAGCCATACCCATTTTTATGGAGCAGTATTGCAGTGGCGTTATACCACTTGTCTGGTATGGTGTGGTCAAAAGGCACATATTGAAGAGAATTTTGATCTTCTGGAGTAGAGATGTGCCACCAATCTTAATTGCGTCAACCACCAAACCATCCTCACCAGGAGCTTTGTTGTTTTTTGCTTTATCTTAGTGCTAGCCTTATTTCATCGATGGTGATTTCCGGTAATACCTGTGATCCGTGGTTAACTATTCCCTTCTTATCTCTGGCTCTATATTTGAGATATTGTTTGCTTCCTTTTGTCTCTTGAATAGTACCTGATAGAAGTCCTCAACTATGCTCAGAATCTCCTCTCTATTTGTTGTAACTTGTCTCTGTTGATCCTTTACTTTTATCATTTCTTTTTTTCCACTTTGGTGATTTCTGCGCAGTACTTTCATGCTCTTGTTGTTTTCTATTGTTAGTTCGGTTTGTCTCTGATCATATGATCTGATGTATCTTATAATGGCTTTTGATACTAGTATGTTTGTTTTTTTTAACTGCTCAGTAGTAGTCGTCTTATCGCTTCTCATAGCTCTCCTTCTTTCACTCTGTTAGTTGTTTGGTACTTTGTCTTAGCTTTTTCTTTTTCTGTAACTTGGGACAGTATCTTCTTTGGCTTTCCAGCATGGCACCGGTTATTGGATCATTTAAGCTTTTTATGGTTTCTTCTGGTCCGCATTCATTTAGTTGTTCTGTAATACATTTTTGGAAACTCTCCTCATCTGTTGGATTCCTCCATAGTCAGCTGTTGTCTGTTTTCCTTATCATTCCCAGTATTTATTACTATTTTGGCTCGTACCATTCTGTGATCACTTCCAGTGGTCATCCTGTTTAGGACTGTTACGTCTCTGACTTTTGTCGGTAATTATAAATTCTATTTCGTTCTTCGTCCGACCATCCGGACTTTCCCACGTTCATCTCCTATTAGGTTTCTGCTGAAAGAAACTGTTCATATCATATTGGTTGTTTTGCAGCAAGTATCCTAGCAATTATATTTCATAATAGTGTCTCTCCTCGGTCGTTTCTTCCTTTCGACCCGAATTTTCCTAGTGCGGTCTCTGTATCACCCTCTCTTATTCCTATCTTGGCATTGAAGGCACCACACAAAATCGTAAACTGTGTATGATGGGTCTTAGGGTAGTATCGATCTCCTCGTAGAACATTTCTACCTCTTCATCTGCATGCTGTGTTGTTGGCGCGTAGGTATGAGTGATTTTCATCTCGTATCTGCGGTTCAATCTGATAACTGGTTGATATTTTCTTGAGAGATATGCTGTTTGTACCGTGCCGTTTGTGTATTAGGAATCCTGTTCCCCCCTATAGATTTGTCGTCTTTACCTACATAGTAAACGGTATGGCCAGATTTGAAGCTCACCAATTGTTCGACACGCCTTCTAACTTCATTAAGGCCAACTCTGTCCCATTTTGAGTTTTTCAACTCAGATTCTAGCTCAGTTAAATGTTCTTCTTACAGGAGTGACCGTGAGTTATATGTTGGGACAGACTGATGAAACATCAGTGCGAGATTCTGAACATATTCTTCTACTCGCCTGGGGTACTCTAGTTTTTGCAGGTGGCGTTTTCATGGGGAGTATTTAGCCATAAAACACCACGTTGGCTAGACGTGTTGGTGAGTTTGCATTTCAGCCGCCCATTCGCTGTCTGTAGCCGCTTAATCTGGGTCAGACGCTACATGAGTTTGCTAGGTTTGGTCCTCCCCGGCTATTTCATTTCCCCGATACCACCCATATATGGGAAGCGTTCCCCTATCCGCCACCTGGGGAGGCGCCCGATGGAGGACTAGCAACCCCGCACGGCGTAGGTCATCATATTTTTATCCTGAAGGAGATATGATTAAAGAGGAATTACTTGAAATCGTTAATTTAAATTAACAGAGTTGATAAAATAGCTTTAAAACGAAATATTAGAGTACTTCGCCTTCTTTCCTCATCTTGCCATCAATGTGAACTTAGCTCAATAGAATTAATTTGGGCTCAAGTTAAAGGCTTTGCGGCACGACATACCAGTACTTTGAAAATAAAAGACGTTGAAAATCATTTTCAAGAGGCGTTAAAACAAGTCGATTCCCCAAAGTATAGTAGGGGTGCAGAGCATGTAATTAAGCCATAGTTTCCTCTCCATTAATTCCATATTTATTCGAATGTGGAAACTTATTGATGATATGCTAGGTGATACTATATAGAGCCGCTAATTATTGTTCTGGATGAAGACACTTCACATTTTTGCGGTTAAAATATAGATTATTTTTTATCCATGAAAACAATGTGTTAATTTAAACAACTTGCCTAAACACACGCCACTGACATGTCGGTTTCCTTCAGAAATAATAAAATCCGTTATACATTAATTGGTTTGCACCCTTAACACCAACCAACCATAAACAAAAATGTAATCCTATGGAAATTATTCCTACAAAACGTGTTCATTAAGTTATGCGCATTATAAAATTAACAAACCAATTGGAACGGCAATAGACACAGAAATACATTAAATTATATTTCATTGCCTAACAAAGCAGTAAACCGCTTAATTATATTAAATCGTTTAAACCAATCAGAACAGGCTAGGAGCTGAATAACCGAGTCGATTGGTCAGACCAGGACATTAAACTAGAGACGCTGTGAAATTACCTGTTATTAAATTATTAATGGATGACTGATCCTTATTCAAGGCAATTAGAGGGATTATGGTATTGTGCTTGCATTTTATTATGTTAAGGAAATATTTGTTTATGTGCATTTATTTTTTCTGCGTATCATACTATGTATGTGGACCACTTACACATCACATCACGAGTGAAAGTATTGTTTCAACATGAAAACTGGCCATATAAATCCTAAAGGATTTAGGAAAGCGATTAAAACAAAACCATGATGAGCGTTTTCCAAGCTGTTGAGGTATTTTCTACAAATTGCCACTCACATAAAATGCATATGCATAGATGGAATTGCTGGCAAAAAAGCTTGTGGGTTCGATGGGATAGTGTTCGAACTAGATGAATAAGAGGCCTAACTATAAGATGGACATGTTTATACATGAAATATTATAAAATATTAATAAATGATCGGCAATAAAAATTCTAAAGGGTCTATTGAAGTACCTTCAATTTTTACCTAGCAAGGTGTGTTAACCAGCATTTACAAAAATATATTGATAGTTTAAGGTTGAGTTTGTCATAACAAATAGTTTTTACTTGTCACCGTTTTTACAATATACATTTTCCTAAATAAACTAGTATATTTTCATCAGGTTATGGGTCCAGTACGTTACCTAAGTTAGAAGCTTTAGTTGATGGCAGAATTTTTTATTTAGTACAGAAGATTGAAAGTATGTATCCAGTGAAACATATCAAACCATTAACAAGTGAGACCGACTGGCCAATATGGAAAAACAGAATGAGGGATATGCTAGATTATCATGAAGGTGCGTTAGATGTTATTAATGGCAAACTAAAGAAGCCCAAACCGCTTGGAGAGGAAGCAACAGAAGATCAAAAGTAGAAATTCAAAGAGGATTCTGATTTGTACCGTAAGGCTAATAGTTATGCTAAGTCAGTGATAACAAGCGCAATAACTGATAATGTATATCAAAAGATCATGGACAAAACCACAGCCCATGATGCGTGGCTCGCACTAAAAGATATCTTTGAAGCATCAGCTAAGGATCAGTTATTTAAGCTTTGTACAGATTTCTTTGCTTTTAACTGGACAGCGAACGAAGATGTGTCGACCCATATAGCCAAGTTGAAGAGCCTGTTTTCTGAGTTAAACAGCGGTTTAGCATTAAAGAAGGAAAACACACTTCCAGCGTTAATGGTAGTTTGTAAAGTTTTACATATTTTACCAGAAGAGTTCAAGACTTTTAAGACAAGTTGGATGCTGCTTTCAAATGACAATGACAAGAGTAAGACATTAGATGATTTGACAGTACAGCTTTGCATGTTTGAGAGAAATTTTGCCAAGAGTAAGGATGGCAATGGTGAACAAGAGGCTCTCGTCGTAGAAAAGCATGCTAAGGTACATAGTAGAAGTAAAGACACCAGTTGCAATTATTGCAAGGTCAAAGGTCACTGGGTACGTAATTGTAAAAAGTGGATTGCTGATGGTAGGCCGCCCAAGAACAAACAAAAGATATCAGATGTGAAGACTAAAGAAGATGCAAATATGACATTGTTATCTTTAGATGAAGTTATGATCACAGAGCATGATGAGTCAGTTAGGTGGGTAGATAATGGCGCAACTAGGCATGTTACAAATACATCCATGTATTTCGTCGATTTTCAGAAGTTTGACAATCCATGTAATATAAGAGCTGCAGGAAACGAGATGTTAGGAGCAGTTGGAAAAGGTACAATACAATTTCTGTATTCCAATAAAAATAGAAAACAAAATTTGCTTACCTTGAACGACATATGGTATGTTCCTCAGATATCAAAAAATCTATTTTCAGTTCTAGCAGCACATGATAGAAATATAGATGACAGTTTTTTTACGTCTACGTCAACAGAATGTACGTTTAAAACTGGAAATAATGCATTAACAGGAACCAGAGAGGTTGGTCGAGGATTGTACAAGCTTAAAATGAATACGATCATTCCAGAAGCAGAGGTTCACTGTAGTATTGCAGAAGCTGATAAATCGATGTTACAACTGTATCATCAGAGATGGGGACACCAAGACAAGAGGTACGTAAGAGCAAAACTTAAGAAAGAGATGGGAATTAAAGTCAAAATGGACCAAGAACTCTGTGAAGCATGTATTTATGGAAAGATGCATAGGCTTCCTTTTGGTACAAGAGAGAGGGCTACCAAACCTGCAGAGTTAATATCAGCTGATTTAGTGGGACCTTTTGATTTCTCATTTCAATCTTTTAAAAGAGAAATCAGAAGTTAAGGTATGCAGCATATCTTTTAATATATTAAAAGATATGCTGCAGTTGGTAGAAGACGCAGGTCATTCGATAAAAGAATTATTGTTAGATGGAGGTGGAGAGTTTGACAATAATGAGGTTAGATCGTTACTAACAAGTAAAGGTATAACGATAAGACTAACAGCGCCATATACACCTCAACAGAATGGCGGTAGTGAGCGAGAAAACAGAACAACTATAGAAATGGCTAGAACATTTAAGTCTTCCAATCCAGAAATCGAATTTCCACCAGGATTATGGGCAGAATTAGTCAACACAGCCATCTATGTACTAAACAGAACTGGTAAATCTACAGTAGAAAACGTTAGTCCGTATGAGTTATGGTATGGAAAAAGACCAAGAATAAAGCATTTAAGGATAATTGCTAGCGCTTGTTATTTCCATATTCCAGTTCAGAAAAGGCGCAAAATGGAAAAGAAAGCAATGAAAGGCTATCTAGTAGGCTATGATGATGATGAACGCTATAGAATTTGGGTAAAAGAGAAACATAGAGTTTTTTTTCAAGAGATGTTAAGTTCCAAGAGAAACTAAAAGTATGTAAAGAAGTACCCATAAGCTCTACATACCAGTAAAGCACAGATAGATATATCAAACTTCCCATGAGATCGCAAGACAGAAATACGGATGAAACTAGATCACAGATTGTAGAAGAGTTGCCAGAACAGCAAGAAGAGGATGGTGTACAAGATAGAAATTTGGAAACTGAGATAGAAGATGTAGAAGAAAGTGAAGGTGAGGAAGAAAGTTCTTCATACAATTTAAGAAATCGTCAAACTTTAAAATGCCCTGATCGTTTTGAAGAATGCATTCACCTAGCTGAAGAGTTAGTATGCACGATGGAGACTCCTCAAACATATAAAGAAGCGCTTAAAACCAGGGAAAGAAATGAATGGAAGAAAGCTATGGACAGAGAAATGAGTTCATTGATAGAAAATGAGACTTGGGAGCACACAGATTTGCCAAATGGATTTAAAGCTCTTCCCTGTAAGTGGGTTTACCGAGTAAAGATAAATCCAGATGGAAGCATAGATAAGTTTAAAGCCAGACTAGTAATAAAAGGCTTTGCTCAGCGCCAAGGCATAGATTTCAATCAAACATTTAGTCCAGTAGCCAAGTTATCCACAATAAGATCCGTTTTGAGTGTTGCAGCTAGTGAGAAGATGCACTTACGACAGTTTGCGTTGTGACAGCATTTTTATATGGTAATTTAGAAGAGACTATATATATGGATCAGCCAGAAGGTTATCATGATGATTCCAAAAAGGTTAATAAGTTAAAGCGTGGCTTATATGGCCTAAAACAAGCACCTAGATGTTGGAATAAGAGATTCAATGATTTCCTTTTAAAACTTTAGTTAGAGTAAGTCAAGCCGATCCATGTTTGTACATAAGAAAAAGTAATGGAGAAAAGATGTTCCTTACTTTGTACATGGACGATGGATTGATTGTGGCTTCGTCTAGAGTAGAATTAGATACTCTTTTGGCAGATTAGGACGTTATCTTGAACGTCTATAGAAGCAAGTCATTACTTAAGCTTGGAGCTTGAGAAGTCAGAAGAAGGCATAAGAATAAACCAAAGAAGCTATACAGAAAAAGTACTAGAAAAGTTTGGTTTTTTCCAATGTAGACCTGTATCAACTCCGATGCTTAAACCACCTGAAAGCACCATACAGAGTGAAAATTCAACACCAGTAGATTTTCCTTACAGACAAGTCATAGGAGCTCTAATGTACCTAATCGTTGGGACCAGACCAGATATAGCCTATAGTGCGGGTTATTTGTCAAGATTTTTAGAAAATCCTAACCAAGAACATGTAATTTGTGCAAAAAGAGTTTTACGATACCTTGCTGGTACAAAGGATTTAGGTATCTTGAATAGATCAGCAAAAGATCCCAAGATCGAAGGCTACAGTGATGCAGATTTTGGAGGTTGTTCAGATACTGGGAGATCAACTTCAGGAGCAGTATTTACGTTTTCCCATGGAACAATATCATGGCCAAGTCAACGTCAAGGCATAGTGGCAACTTCAACTACAGAAGCAGAATTAATTGCAGCCAGTGAAGCTACAAAAGAATTGATTTGGTTGAAGAGATTGTTCCAAGAAATTTGGCAACTTAGGGACGTTCCCATTCTGCAAGTGGACAACTCAGCAGCAGTTAAGTTGGCTCATAATCCAGAGTTGCACCGTAGGACCAAGCATATTAGTATAAGACACTTTTTTGTACGAGAAAAAGTATTAGAAGGTTCTATAGCTGTGAAGCAAATTCCTACAGAGCAACAGTTGGCAGATCTTCTAACGAAACCTTTAGCAAAGATTCGTCTACAAATTTTAAGGGGCCAATTAGGGTTTTTTTTAAATCTAATTAACAAGGGAAAGTCTTGAAGTACCCTTAATTTTTACCTAGCAAGGTTTGTTAACCAGCATTTACAAAAAGACATTGATAGTTTAAGGTTGAGTTTGTCATAACAAATAGTTTTTACTTGTCACCGTTTTTAAAATATCCATTTTACTAAATAAATTAGTATATTTTCATCAGGGTCGAGAAGGCGATTAAAGCAAAACCACGATTTTCGCTCGTATGTGGGTTTCAAGCTTTTGAGGTATTTTCTTCAATTTATTCTTCTTCTTCAGCCTTCATTTGTCCACTCCTAGACGTAGGCCTCTTTCATTCGTTTCCATGCCTTTCTGTCCTGTGCTGTTTGGAACCATCTTTTCCCCGCAATCTGTTTGACATCGTCCAGCCATCTCTTCTGGGGTCTACCTACGCTGCCTTTGGTCTGTCTTGGTCGCCAGAGTGTTACCCGCGCTCTCCAACTGTCATAGTTCTGTCTGGTCACATGCCCCACCCACTGCCATTTGCTTTCCGAGATACGCTTCATGATGTCTACGACTTTAGTTCTTCGTCGGATTTCCTCATTTCTGATCTTATCTCTTAGACTGATTCCAAGCATGATGCGCTCCATTGCTCTTTGCATTACTCTGAACTGTTCAGCATTTCTTTTTGTTATTGCCATTGTTTCTAAACTGTATATTGCTACCGGCAGTATACATGCATCGAAGACTTTCCGCCTTAAATTTATTGGTAACTTTCTGTTTTTTAATACCGTAAAATGTGGTGGCTTTGTGCCACTTTTTAAGGTTTTTGAACACTTTCAAGCAGTTATTGATACCATTTTTTTTAAATTTAGGATATAGGTACTTATAACCTTTAGTTACTAAACTGGGTAAAAATGATATAAAAATTTTCATTGGTTTCTCCAAAATTAATACTATAAATTGGCACAATTTTCCCCCATTCGTTTGGGTGGCTTTGTGCCAGCCATTTGTTTGCTATTTGAGCACAAAGCCACCTATTTAGAGGCTGAAAATGTGCCAGGCGTACCTTCCTATTATAGTGCAACTTCCTGACATGGAACAATTTCACCTCATTATTTTTTTTCCTACGCATTTTTTTTGGTACAAACTCACCCCAAATAAACATTTTTGCATAAAAAATGCTTTATTTATGAAGTAAAAAAAACAAACAAGATATTCTTACATGCGACAGTGGCTAATGATAATAATTAAGCATAGAAATCCATATCGGGAACTCGAAAAATTTCTCTTCTTGAGATCTGAATTGGGCGGTTGATTCTTTTCTTTATTACGTCTGCGTAATCGTAAAGTAGCTCATCTTTCTTTTCAGGCCATTTCCAGTTATTGCCACATTTAATCATGGCACTAACGGTAATCCCATTCTCTTCTATGTTGGTAATCACTCCTGGGAAATATTTGTCGTCATGTCGTATAATCGCATAATTTCCGACATGTAATGGTTCCTCGTTATTCTCAAGAACTCCAGAAGATTCTTTTGGGGAGTCATTATCAGAGAGGTTATCGAATTCTGACGTAGGAGAGACATCACTCTCTCTGTATGATATTTTGTCAGAATCTTCGCTTGTTTCGGAATTTTTCCTTTTTCGAGATAGTGTCAACTTTTTTTGTGGACTTCCAGAGCCTGCCAAAGTAGATGGAGTGGGTTCTGGACCGTCCGTGTTTTCTGTGCTGGTAAAATTTGGAACTGCACCTGCAATTTCCGCAGCACATATACTTTTCCCAGGAATGACATTGATCCTTTTACGTTTCGGCCGACGAGAGGCAGTAAGGTCATCTCTTTTTCTTTGCAAATGTGCTAGAAAGCTTTCGCTGAGAGCATCTTTTATTTCAGCAGTTTCATTTTCCATCATTTCATCTGGAAGTCGACATAGGATAATCTCGCGATTTTGTGGATATATTCCACACTTCCCAAATCCTGATGGAAGGATATCCGGTCCTTTCTGGATCATCGTATCCATTAATTTTTTTAATAAAGTAGGAAAAAGGTCTTTAGGGATCGTTGAACATCTATTTCCATGCACCGAATCTTTCCATTCATTCAAAATTTTACGCCAAATACCTTTTAGTAAACGAAAGTATGCCACATCTAGCGGCTGCAAAAGATGAGTCGCGTTGGGAGGGAAGGCTATAAAGGATATATCGTTTCTTTCACAATGGCGTACCACCTCAATATTAAGGTGGGAACTTAAATTATCCCCTATTAGGACTTTTTTCCCCTCTTGCTTTTTTAGAAGAGGAAGCATAAGGTTTACAAACCAGTCTTCGAAGGACTGGTAGTCGAACCACCCCGACTTCGTTCTGTTATATCGGGCATGGTCTGGTCCATTTTCTGTCCATGACTGCCAAAGTTTTTCAGATTTGTAGACCACATATGTAGGTGCTGTCTCCCCTGCTGCATTTCCCGCAAACATTAGAGATGTGCAGGCCTTTGTCGCATTCCTGATTTTTTCAGGATATTTTGTGCCACACCTAATAAGCACCTTTTTAGCTCCGGGATCGTCTCCAAGGTTGGTCTCATCATAATTCCAAATGTTGGAGGGAGGGACCCCATCTAACTCCCTTACAAGGTTATCGAAAAATGTATTTATAATGTCTCGATTTATTGCCGCCCTTGAAACGTTTATGTTTCTTGCTACTCGATTTGAAAGGTTGTTTCTGTGACTATTTAGGAATGACAAAGCCCATTCTTTTCCCGGAAGATTGTTCTTAAGAACCCTAACTTTTTTCCCTCTTTTATCTAAATAGGCTTTGACAATAAACTGCAGATCCTGGGACGATACAGGAAAACCATATGTGGAAATGGCTATTACATGAGCAACGATAGACTGTTCTTCATCTTTGTCGAGCGCCGTTTGACCACCAGGGGATGCTGTATGTTTCCCATGCACCTTTATTGAAAGGGTATTGCGGTGAATTCTATACCTAAAAGATATAATTCCAGTAAATATAAATTTTTCAATTTAAATTAAGCCTAAATCTTACTTTTCTGCAGCTTTTCGTACGGAAATTTTCTAATCTTTAATCTCCTGAATAGCTTTTTGAAGAGTTTCATTCGTGTAGTTTTTGTAGTACCGAGTTCCGGCCACTCGCTGGTATTTTCGGGGCATTTCTGAGTTCCGTTCACATTGATACCTTTACCCTCCCAAGACAGTGTTTTGAATATGTTCTCTAACGCCAAAGTAAACACTTTGGGAGATATAGTGTCTGCCTGGAGTACGCCATTCCTAATTCTTATTTTATCTGTTGTCAGGTTTTCATTTATTTTGACATGAAAGATGGCATTTTCATATATGTATTTTAGGAGCTTTGTATATCGGAAATCCTCATCGTCCATGGCCTGCAGGAAAGCCCATATCTCAATGGAGTCGAATGCCTTGCGAAAATCCAAGAATGCTAAGTGTAGAGGTAAGTTATATTCAGTTGTTTTCTCTATTAATGTTCTTACTGCCTGTAGGTGGTCGACTGTGCTGTAACCCTTTCGAAAGCCCGCCTGTTCTACTGGTTGGTAGGCGTCTAACTTGTTGGTGAGCCTGTTAGTGATAATCTTGGTAAGAAGTTTGTATAAGTGTGATAAAAGCCTAATTCGTCGGTTGTTCTCTATGCCACGCGTCTGGTAGTCTTCCCTCACTTAGGCATTTGTTGAGAAATACCTGCAGTGTTCCCCCACAATGCTTTCACCCATTTTCAGCATTTGGCAGGTAATTCCGTCTTCCCCTGTGATTCCGTCTTCCCCTCCCTGGATTCTTTCTGTTTTTCATTTGCTTTAGTGTGGTACGTATCTCTTGCTTCGTTATATCAGGGATGTCTTCTGACCCAACGTTGCAGATAATATTTGGTGGTGTTGTTGTGTAGAATGCCTGGATATGGCCAACAATACCCTTGTTGTCTGATATTAACTTACCCTGTTGGTCTTTTATTTTGGTCATTCTGCGATTCTCCGTGAACATTTTCGATTTTAGAACTCTCATATTTGCATTTGTCTCTAAAGCATTTTCGATTAATTTAATGTTGTGGCTTCGGATGTCTTTCCTCACTTCTTTACTAATCATCTGGTTTAGTTCTTGGTATTCTGGTGTATCTCTGTTGGTGTTTCTTCTCGTTCCATAAGTGCTAGTGTGTCTGGCTGTAATTTATGGTTTTTATTGCCTATACCTTTCGTGCCGAATTTCTTCACAGCAATGCGTATAACACTAACCATTTTCTCGTTCAACTTGTTGACATCCATTTATTTTAGATCTTCAGTTGGTTCTAGTATCTTTTTCTGTTCTCTCTGATATTCTTCCTTCTTACGACTCAATTCTTCCGCGGTGGGAAATCTATCTTGATGGATCAGTTTATTTCTTTCGACTTTGAGATTAAACGTGAACGATGCTCACTACCCGTGTCAAACTGGTTCAATACTGAAACATTTGTGCAGATTTTTCTGCTATTGGCAAGTATGTAATCTATCTCGTTCTTGGTTTTGCCATCGGAGCTTCTCCATGTCCATTTCCTCTGTTTGGGTTTCTTCAAATTGCCGCTCACATAATATGAATATGCATAGATGGAAATGCTGGCAAAAAAGGTGTGGTTTCAATCGGATAGTTTTGGAACTATGTGCTAAGTATAAGATGAAAGATGTTCATATTATAAAGTATTGATAAATTAATGATTCGCCATAAACATCCTAAAGGGTCTAGGAACGCAATTAAAGCAAAACCATAATGAGCGCTCGTATTTGGGTTTGCATATATGTTCCAAGCTTTTGAGGTATTTTCTACAAATTGCTACTCACATAATATGCATATGCATAGATGGGATTGCTGGCAAAAAAGTTGTGGGTTCGATCGGATAGTTTTGGAACTATATGAATTAGAGACCTAAATATAAGATGCTCCAATATATGAAATGTATTATAATTTTTGTTTCCGTAGACCGTTAGATTAAACTCAGATATTTTACTTTGACTGCAT
>JAEQML010078209.1:0-12542 GCA_016904865.1 Pissodes strobi | reverse complement strand
ATATCCTTACCTTTCGATCCTTATAGCCATCGGTTAGCTTAGGTTTTCTCAGGGCTTTAAATAAAAAACCATGATTCGTATTTCAAGTTGGCAATAGAGATGCTGTATTAGGTATGTTTTTGAAATTGTTTGTTTTCTTTCTAATTCCCTTCCTGCTAGTTTTAGGAAGTTTCTAAAGGCAGCCGGCAACCAGTACTGACATGCGCAATCGACCCCTGGTTTGCCATTGCTCCACTGTATAAATGCTGCCCGGAGCACTGTGGGCCCTTGACCACAATAATCCGGATGGCGCCCGAGAAATAACCACTAGGTTGCATAACTAATGGTTCAGCCGTCTGATAGTAATGCAAGAAGAAGCGAACCGAAGCGCCTCACAGAACTTTAGGCGGGCATTCCCTAACAAACTGCGTTCCGGTGAACAGCAACTTTTGAGTTAAGTATATAGGTTTGAAGATAGGGATATCAGTAGAACAACCAAAGCCTGCATTCCTATGAGCTGCAGAGCAATGGTTGATGGTCCTTGAGTATCTATATAATAAAACCGGCTGACCATTGCAGCTTTAAAATTTGTAAATGCTTGTGCTCTTCGTACAATGTATTGAATTGTATTGATTGTTTACATCATATTTTCATGTTCAAGTTCAAACTTTGGACAGGATGATACTAACTTAGCACTGTATGCGTTTTAGTAGCTCACAGTATATGGTTGTTTACCTTACAAGTCTGGTAAATACAGCTTTAGAGTACGAGTAAGATGTTTTGGACGAGGCAATTGTTAAGAAGCATCAATGAAAAAAATAATTTCAATTTGAAATTGATGGCCGTTACTTATCCATGGGCACTGGTTCCTTGCGGATACATTTATTTTAGTAGATTGCCATTAATAAATCAAAATAAGCTTTAATAAATTAAATGGTTTATTTATTTGGGCACCATAACAGTTATTTATATTGAAAGGCTATTATACAGAACTTTACGTTTGAGCATGGAAGTTAACAAGCGAACGAAGTGATCTTGTATCCAGTACGAGCACGTAAAGTTCGGATAACGACCGAGAAAATTATAACAATGCCATGTATTATTTTTAATGTTCTATCAAATACACAAATTCGTCTGTATAGTAACTTCAAATATCGGCAAAAACTTTTAACCAGCTAGCAAGTTATGACATTCTTTACCAGTGGTCGCCAGCCTTTTCAATGTTTTGCAACTTTGATAATTTTGGAAGAAACAGTGAGCTACCTAGTCGTAAACGATGTAGGCCAACCAGATTGAATAATGCACAGGTGTATTCAACATACATATTTTTGTTTTACTATTTAACTAATACATACTAATAATAAATTAATAACCTACCAATCGTAGGTGTTTTAAAAACTAACAACATGTTTATTCAGTCCCAATGGCACAGCACACACGATTCAATAATTGTGAATAAAAATAGCATGTGCAGTGTGCATGTGTGTGCTTAAGACCACATGATAGTTTGTCAGAATTTCGATCCGAGCCTTCGTTGCAGAGATAGGGGCGAAAAACGTTTTTTTCCTCCAAAATTCCCCCTAAATTAGAGCCCCAGTCGCCCCCGTGGGGGCCACCTTGGACCATACGGGGGACACGAAAGCGGTGTTCCGTTTTCGTCCAGGATCTTCTTTTCACCCAGCTACATCCCCTGAAAATTTCAGCCCTCTACCTATCCGGGAACATGCCAGGCAGTAACAAGCGGGGCAAGGCAGTAATAATTATATCAAGCGCATTCACCTATTTGTCCAGTAAAAGAAGCGTTACGTGACCGCTCAGTCTCATTCAACCCCCACAAAAAAAAGTGCTGAGCGCGCCTAAAGAAATTTTCACTTCAAAAATGCATGTTCAATAAGAAGGCTGACACTCACACTCACGATAAGTCTTTTAATATTTGCAGTATAGTTTGATACAGCCATTCGAATACAATTTTCCAAATGTTAGCCTGTAAGTCGATTGCGATATTTGTTTTTAATAAACTTCATATTGAAAAGAGTAGATTCACACAAATAGGTTGAATTAAATAACGCTTTCACTTTCAAGGCAACAAGGACTAGAACTGAATATTTTTCTAGATACATTTTGTATTGAGACTAAGATTTTAAGGCTAAATTATTTTGAAGCGCAATCACTTCCATATCTCTTGCAGCGATGACTTCGCCAAAGCTCTTCAACTGCTGAATATCAATTGCCGTGAAGGGTGAAACAACAAATTGCGCCACAAAAGCCATTTCTGTTCAGTCATCCAAGATTCAGAAACGGCATGCCGCCTTCAGGAAAAAAATGTAGAAGTTTTTCCTATCCGGTTCTTGATGTTTTTCGGGCTGCTAAATCCGAATCTGAGGTTTGCCAGCTCCCCATGCGACGGCTTAGCAACGAAAATCACAAAAAATCTCAAAATTTTGCACTTTTTCAGTTTTTTTACTATAACTCGAAAAATAAGCGTTTTTCGATCATGCAAACCATAGACAAAATTAAAGTTGACAAAAATTAGTTACATTTTTTACTTGTATATATACCGTGAGTCTTTTTTTAGACTCAACTTAGGCACCATATAGGCACATAAATCGGTAGTGAGGACTCGGTGTATCAACGATTTAATCGTTGCCTGCCAAATCCTGGGAACATCTCCCGTGAAAGTATCTGTAAAACAGAGACATCTCGGCCACATATCTGCGGTGCGCCAGACTATCCAGATTCCGGGTCAACTCCGGTTCGCCGATGAGACGCACTTATAAATGGGATCCAGTAGCTCTTATTGCGCTTTGTAGAGCAAGAGCAACTGCTACGGTGTATATAGTTTTTTGTTGCGAAATAGCGCACCAAGCTATGTTAGCAACGTGGTCATGCCAGGACATATTGCTGTTGACCGAGTCACCCAGTAATACGATTGTCGAGGATGAAGGAATGGTCGATTCTGCCATAATGATATCAGGGCCCGCCGTATTGGCTTTCTTGGCAAACGTGGCTGCTTGGAACTTTGCTGCATTGAACTGGACCAAATTTCTGTCGCCCAAGTTTGAACCTTTTCCAGGTCTTGATTAATTGTTGTAATCTGCTCCTGTCTGCGGTGATAAGTCTCAGTCGCTGGTAAAGGTTTTTCTGATCTAAATTGGGAGACAAAGGTACTGTCATCTGCAAAACTGTAAACGGGATTATTCGTTTCAGTCAGCAGATCATTAATATAGATGAGGAACAGAGTTGGTGAAAGCATTGCGCCCTGAGGTACGCCAGCGTTAATGATGAGTGTGTCTGAGAGGTGTCCATCAACTGCAACGTGCAGAGATCGGTTCTTAAGGAAACTGGCAAGCCAGCTGCAGAGAGAAGCTGACAGTCCGAAGGACGACAGTTTGTTGAGCAATCCGTCATGCCATATCCCCTGTCGATCTCTCTTTGCGAAGGCTGTATTGATTATCACGGATTATCCTGTTCTCCAGGTACTTGAGTATTTGCCTATTGACCCGTTTTCTCCAGACTTTTTTCTCTGTCTTACCGAAAAGGGATTTACCCATCTTCTTGGAAAGTCGCTCGAGTGCAACCTGTTCCAAAAAAGGCTTCCCATAATCTCCAAAGTCATGGAACGTGTAGTCAATAAGCACACTAGAGCGCTGCGCTGGTCTATTCGGATTTTAACATGGTAACGTTAGCAGCAGATTGCTCACCGCATTGTTGCCGCTGCTTGTATTCAGTATCAGAATTTGCAAAATTTAAGGAAGCTTCTATGATTTCTACACCTTTGTATTTCAAAATTTTAAAATATGTTGTGAGCTACCAGAATTGCGATCTACCAGTAGATCGCGATCGACGGGTTGACGACCACTGCCCGTTACTATTAGGGATCGGTAAATATCGTTAACGGGCTATCCCGTCACCCTAATCTTTATATTTAGAAACAAGGATCAATAAATAACGTGTTTTGGTTAAAGTAAATGCGTATATGTTGATCTTTGTGGAGATATTTTTCCTATTTTTCTAGAAGGTGAATTTAATGATATGATTGCAGTGCTACCTCGACTTTAAATTTATACTTATGGGATATGCTAAACGAAATGGTTTACAAGGATAAACCTAAAAATACTCATATTATATGCGACAAAATAAGGAGAGCCAGTAACGAAATACAAGGAACTGAAATTGAAAACGCAGTATCAACATTTTTTAGGAAAAACCTTGGAAAATATTAATATATAAATTAAATAATATTTTCTTGTTTTTATCGACCTTATTTCGAACATCTGACATTTGCTAAAGACCTCGCGGAACATTCAGAGTTTGTATGAGCAACGGAATGTTTCCACTAAAATCAAAACTAAAACAATTTCCCATTTAGTACAAATTTCCTACACTCGCTGCATATATCATGTAAGTAAATAAAAGAAACGAGCTTAGTCTTGGAACCTTCCTAACCTTCTAAATGGTCCACACCCCTGCTATTGCCAATGCCTTTTGATGTTGTGCGGTGCGATGACCAAAATATTATTCTAAGACGTTTCCTAGCCCCCTCGATATCTTGAACAAGTGAAATCTTCTTCTACATCTCTTGAGCTTCTCTTAATCAGTAATCATGCTAATTTAAGAGTTCGGCCATATCCTTCGGCGGTATTCAATTCCTTTCTGCCCAGTCGTCTAGGGCTTTCGTAACTTGCTGCCTTTCTGAAGCTTGACACTGGATCTGTACCTACCACAGCATTTCGGCTCCTTGACATGTAACTTTTTATGCCCGTTCATTCCTTGTAATACCACTATGGCCCAGAATCCAAACCAACTCGACCTCAATCATCGTTGTGATCCACTCCAGGGTGTCCGCGCATTTTTAGAGCTAGCTTTTATTTGAAAATTACCGTTTAAGCTGCTTGGTTTTCAGGAACAAATATCTATTGTTTGCCATTTACTCTTACTTGACTACTCACTCTATTCTGCTTTTACACTAGGATTGACTGATGCTTGGAAGATTTTGGTGAATTTGTCTACTGAGAGAAAGATAACACCTGAGCTTATGCTGGAGATTTTAATAATGTTTTCAACATGTTCTTTCTTCAATCACCTTAAGGTATTGTTATGTATCTCAACTCTCCTTCCATTGTAAGTAGTTTATCATCTTTGAGCATACTTCTGGTATTGTATATGGAAACTAATCATTGACGTTTCAAAGGAGTGGGCCAGACCCTGCCCATCCTTGCGCATACAGCTGCTTGCAGCAATCATTAGAAAGAGACATCCGAGAAAGAGACGGAGCTAACGCTGGCAAAAAGGCCCGCGTTTTACATAATTTAAATGGGTTTAAGTTCGGTTTAAGTGATATTTAGGTAAAGGGAACGAGATTTTTATACTTGTACCCATAGATAAACAATACTAGTATGTTATTTATAATAATTAATTAATTTTAAGCATTGAACATTTATTTGTTTCTATTGAAAAAAAAAATTAAATAAATTCCTACTTTAAATCAAATTGGTAATTTTTTTGTACAGCTATAGGTGGATAAAACGAAAACATCAAATTAATTAAAGGGTTAGGAAGTATTTTATTTACATTTTAAATAATTACAGGAAATATAAAGGGTTAGTAATATCTACGTTTCCAGTGTAATTTGCATCCAACTTTTCTGACAACGGAACAAAAAAAGGCATTTTTAAAAACTGTTAACATATAATACTGGAACATTGTAGGTATAAAAAATGATATGTGACAATACTGAAATAGTTATTTATGCAATAAGTGTGTAACGTGGCCCTTTTTTATGAATGGGAATGTTGTCGCATGAGCCGTACGCGAATCCCATGAATGAAAAAAAGTGTGCATGAGTAGCAAACAATTTTTTCTTCAAACGTCAGTAAATCAGTCATTACTCGACTGTGTAGGCGGCCGTGAAATTTCGTTTTTCCTCCGCCGGAGCTTTACTTTTCACTTTTCCGCCGGCGGAGGTAAAAGTGTTGTCATAGCAACATAGATACAAACGAACAACAAAATAAGCGTCAACAACTCGAGATTTATTAAACTAAAATTTGTATTTATCACTCAATTTGTGCACTGCATTTCTAAAAATCACTAATTTAGGAACAAATTGGTTATTATTTAATCGAACTTACCCAATAACTGCTTATCAATACGGAATTAAAACGCAATCGGAGACGCAATCTTAAAAAAATAATTATTGTTGACAGTGTCCACTGACAGCTTTATGTTACATTACTATAGCAACAACCTGTGCCTATTCACCGACACCGGTCTAAGCCCCCTTGCGAACCCTCTTATCTTTTATAATAATAATTATTATTACTACTAAAAAGAGATGTTTTTGCATTCATTTGTCGACATTTGAAGAAAAAACAGCATATTTTATTTGGAGGAAAAGTTACTTTTCATGGCTTGCTCTCTAGTACCAGCCTCACTCCGTTCGGCTGTTAAACACGAGCGCGCCATGAAAAGTACCACTTTTCCTCCATATAAAATAATATACTATTTTTTTCTACTACCGAAAAATATATGAAAAAATGAGTTGCACTAAATGTCAAAAAATATGTCAGATTTACTTTACGCATTAGTGCGTAAATAATTTATTTTGCGCCCTGCAATAAAGGTATATTTTACAAATCTTGAAAGTAATTTTTTAATATTAGTCTAATTAATTGAAGGCAATGACTCTGTAATGGATCCTGTTCTTGGAAATGACTTCCTAAAGTTATAAACAAAGAGTTAATATTTAGGTTTATTACTGACAAAGGTATCAGTATCAGTATCAGTATCAGTATCAGTATGGAAGGGGTGGCCCCTAGCGGGCCTTGCACTTAGACCACCAATTGGACCCGTTGTGCCCCAGCCCGCATTAGAGAACCTCCAGGATGCCGGTCCTCCTTAAGAAAGCCCGCATCTCCTTCAGACTAACACGACGCACTGAATCTGGCTCGATCGACGTCACGCCAAAGATTCTGAATCTTGCCCACGCAAAGGCGGGGCATTCCGTAAGTAGATGGTATGGAGTCTCGTCGTCCTCCATGCACCATCTACACTCCGCCTCCTCTGCAATTCTCAGCAGGGTCAGGTGCCGTCTAAGCCTACAGTGCCCGGTGTAGAATCCTACCAGGGCCCTGCACTCTTTCCTAGGTAGACACAACAGCCCCTTGGCGAGACTCTTCGCAGGCCCATGTATCATGAGCCTCGTCTGTCTCATGCCCGGAGCCGTCCGCCATACCTCCTCCGCCCGACTCTCCATCCAGGTCTCCAAAGCTCCTTCGCGGACACACTGGGCGATCCCCACACAGGGGTCAGGCCCCATGTATCCGCGTGCGGAGCCTTCTCTGGCTAAGGCGTCGGCTGTCTCATTTCCGGGTACACCCAAGTGTCCCGGTACCCAGACCAGCGTAACCTTTTTTCGCTTTGCAAGTTCAATCAGCCAGCTTCTACACTCCCTTACCAACAGAGAGCGCGTACGGACCGACTTCAGCGCCATGAGTGCGGCCTTGCTGTCAGAGCAGAAGAAAATCCTCCTGCCACCGACATTGAGCCTTAACGACTCCCAGACCCCCATCATGATCGCAAAAATTTCCGCTTGGAAAACCGTAGTGTGCTCGCCAAGTGAGGCGTATAATTCCCGCCCCAGAGCCTCACAGTACGCACCTGCTCCGGACAGTGTTCCCATTCTGGACCCGTCTGTGAACCAGACTAGCCCATCCCAGGTTCCCATCCTTCCCTCCGTCCAGTCCTCCTTTGTAGGGAAGAGGAAGTTTAGCCCCTCGGGGAAGCCTATCTCAGGAACCATCGCGTCACCTGGCATACCCAGGATGGCTAGGTCCCCAGACAGGCCTCGCCATAGACCACAATGGCCCCAGCAGGAGCCATTGTCCCTCCACATCCCCACGTCAGCCAACCTCATGGCCGCCCTGGCTGCCTCGTGCCTCACCCGGCCCGTCAACGGGGGTAACCCCACCAGCACCTCCAGGGCCCTTGTGGGTGCCGTCCTCACAGCCCCTGTGATGCAGAGGCATGCAAGTCGCTGTAATTTGTCCAGCACTAGTCTGGACGCCATTTTCATGGATCCTGGCCACCAAACAACCGATCCGTGCATGAGCATCGGAGCGATCATCGTCCTGTATATCCATAGCATAGTTTTCGGCCCAAGTCCCCAGGTCCCTCCCAGCGCCCTACGGCAAGCCCACAGGGCACTGAGCGCCGCCGCGGTCTTGAGCCGAATGTGTTCCTGAAAGGTCAGTTTGAAGTCCAACCAGACACCCAGATACTTGACGCATTTCTTCGCCACAAGAGGGGTCCCTTCCAACGCGATATTGGGAGAGACCTCCAACTTCCTTTTTCTGGTAAAGATGACCATCTCTACCTTGCTGGGATTCGCTCTGAGTTCGTTATCCCTACACCACTGTGAGAACCTTGTCAATGCTTCCTCCAGAAGCCTCTGCAATATTCCCACCTCGGTACCTTGTGCCATAATCACGACGTCGTTTGCATAGGCCTGTGCATAGACCCCATGCTCTACTCTCAGGATACGTAGGATCTCGTCCACCACTAGGCACCACAGGAGGGGGGAGAGAACCCCCCCCTGAGGACATCCCCGCGATGACTCAACCCTAACCACCTTATCTTCCAGCCTAGCCTCGACCCTCCGCCCAGTGAGCATAGAGCGGATTCAGCTCGTTATTACCGGACCCACCCCCGTTCGCTCCACCGATCGGCAGATCGAGCCCACGGCTGTGTTATTGAAGGCTCCTTCAATATCCGCAAACACGCACACCGATAGCCGTCCGCCTCCCAGCCCCTCCTCCAGCCTGGATACCAGGTGGTGAAGAGCCGAGTCCACCGACCTGCCCGTTCGATATGCGTGCTGTTCCGGACTCAGAGGGGCTCTTAGAGCCACCCACTCCCTAAGGTATCGGTCCACCAGCCTCTCTAGTGTCTTCATCAAGAAGCTGGTGAGACAAATAGGTCGATACGATTTCGTATCGGTATAGTCGTTCATTCCCGCTTTGGGAATGAACACCACTCTGCTGTGCCTCCAGGGCTCCGGCACGTACCCGTGCGCGATAGAAGCCCTGAAAAGGTCCATTAGCGGCGTGCTAAGAAGTCCTCCGTCACGCTGCAACAGCGCTGGAAAGACCCCATCCTCACCTGCCGCCTTAAACGGGGCGAAGGTCTCGATTGCCCACCTTAGCCTATTGTAGGTGACCATCTTTTTGGCAGTGCCATAGTCAGCTCTAATGCTGAACCCGGCCCCGCCATCACCTCCCCGGCCCATGGCTGTTGAGCCTAGGAAGTGTGTGGTCAGTAGCTGGTGCAGAGTATCCGCCGGTGACGACGTATAGCCACCACCTGGCTTACGCACACTGCCCAATTTGACGAGTGGATCCCTTGACAGCACCTTGCAGAGCCTAGCAGCGGCCGGGGCTTGGGATACCCCTCCACAGTAGGCCCTCCAGGCACTCCTTCGCGATCCTCTCAGCTCTCTTTTGTACTGTCCCCGGGCCACTTTATATAGGTCCCAGTCAGTATCCACCCCGCTGTGTCTAGCCCTATTAAAGAGCCTCCTCAGCTGTGTCCTAAGGTTCTCCAGAGTGGAATTCCACCAAGGAGTTTTCCCTTTACTGTGCCGCTTAGTCACGGGGCAGCTGCTTGCGAAAGCCCCGGCCATCGATGATCCTATCCACCTTGCGGCGTCATCCAGCTCATCGGAGGCCCGGTACTTCCTCGGCATGTCCCTTAGACGCCAACTTAGCTCCTCCCTATAGAGGTCCCAGTTGGTTGCTTTGGGGTTCCTAACTTCCTCAGCTCTCGCTGAGGAAGGGCCCAGTTCTGACAAAGGTATTAAATTTATTAAAATGTTTGGCGAGGAGAAGTTTGATTCTGATTTAATTACATCCTCCGCAATTATACAAATTTTTACAACATCTCTAGATGGTTTACAGAGACCTCCTCGATTTTTTTTTTATTTAAAAGCAGCGACAAAGAATTTTCCGAAATTAAAGCATTAGCACAATCATTGCAATTTAACACTTTAACTAATTTTTTACTGATAAACCCGGCAATATATTCTACAATATCACAAAAATATGTGCAGTTTATAATGATATCATAATTTTTAATAAATGAATCCTGTTCCACATCTCAAAATTCTTTCTGCTCATATAACAGATCGGTAGTAAAACTTTGATCTGTGGTTTTAACTGCGACATTTGAAATTGAGGTATTGTCCTGTGCTAAGCAATTAGCACTCTCTGTTGAAGCTATTTCACTGTGTATAAGGAGTCTTTTGTAGGCATTTTCGAAATGCCATGCTGTAGGGTTGTTTGAAAATCCTCCCCTTGAACGAATGACTGAAAAAAACATTTCTAGGTGATCCTGACTTAGTTTCTATGTTAACAAAAATTTTAATTTATCACCCTCAACCACATCTACAAATAAATTCCTAACACTAAATAAGCATACAATTAGCCCTAGAAAACCAGTTTTTCTACCTGTTTCTATTATTTTGTTTTCTTTGCTATCTTTTAGTGAGCATAAATATTGTACAGATTCCTCAACAAATGTGTTAAGAAATTCACTGTTTCGCTTAAAAAGAGGCCATTTGCAGGGAATTTTCCCAAAAAAAAATTCTAACATTTATGAAGTCAAAAATGTTGTTAATGTTCCTGCAGAAAAAAACGGTTGCTTCACTTCCTTGAAAAACTGGAATATTCAGGTCTTAGTACAATATTCTAGAGCATCAGCAACACTAGCACTAAAGGTCTGAACGGCAAGTTTAACTTTCATTTTTTCATTAAAATAATAATTGATGTGTCTAGATCTTAGTCTTGCTGCACCATGAAGCCCTGATTCCTCCTGTAATTTCACCAATTCTTTGAAATAATTCCACTTGATGTTAATACCATTACCATCAAATAATATGCACCAATCACCTAAAGTATTTCGTCTTAGTTTGATCATGTGGCATGCGTCCAAAAACACATGCACCTTTTCATTATTAGTGGGGTTTAAAAAATATGGCTTTATGTCTGGAAAACTAAGCTTCGCTCCTAACAAATTTGCCATTGAAATGTTAGACGCACACCCATCAAAAGTAATACTTTTAACCAGCACCCCAGTTGTTTACATCTGAAGAAAAGACCCCTTTATTAGCATGGCCTTTTCTTGAGCTGATAAGGTATCAATTAAAAAGGATCCAGTAGGAACTTTCCATCTAGTGTTATAGCCCACAAGCATTATGACTAACACATTTTTTGCTTCTGGCAATTGATCGCTGTCCTGCATGCCAGTTCCATAGTCAAAATAGCCAACATTTCTACTACCCGTCCAATGAATATGCTGACGAATGGACATTTCGGCTATCATAAGTCCTGCGACAAGTTGTTTACCCTTTGCTTTTTCAATATCAACTCTATATTTAGCAGCTCGTAATGCTTCTGCACTAAACCCAGGAGTACCATCTACAGCAGAATACCATTTTGCCAATGTTCTAGGATGAGGAAGGGAATTTTTGCCAAACACCTTTCTAACATACTGATATGCAGAAGAAGAATAAAAATTTAAGGTTAACGCAAAGCATCTTAGTTGAGGGCTATATTTTCCTCCTTTGGTTCCATTTTTAAGCTGCCTAAACAGTATGGCTTTTTGTACTTCAGGAATACTTTCCTAGAAAGATCAAAATAACCCTTGCTTAAAATATGGAAGAACAAAAATAAACTTTACATTATTTAAAATCTATTAAGCAGAGGATATTATCATATAGTGGATAACTAAGTTGGGGTTTGGAACCTTCGGCAACATGCACTAAAACAGAGTTTTATCCACAATACCGAAACAGAATTTTTGCACTCGACGCGCGTTTCGCTAACCATGTTAGCATCATCAGGAGATGATTAAAAAGCTGTCAGTTTTAATCATCTCCTGATGATGCTAACATGGTTAGCGAAACGCGCGTCGAGTGTAAAAATTCTGTTTCGGTATTGTGGATAAAACTCTGTTTTAGTATAGTGGATAAGCCGACATAGGTATTAAAGACTACGTTTAATGCCACCGGCATACCCAGAAAAATTTCTTGGGGGCTGAACTTGGGGCTAATGCATAGGTAACCCAATTTTTTTGAAAAAAATGCGCCTAGTATAAAGATTCTCCCCCCTGGGTGCCCCCTTAAATGCAAAAAAAATAAGTACTAACCCAAACTATTTAGATACCTTTAATACCAACAACTGCTCTGAAGAAATTTTTTAATTTTTCATCAATTCATCCAACAATAAATTTAAGGTTTTTATCTTCTGCTTTTGTCTTCTGGTCACACATTGATTATAACTAAAAGGTATTTAATTATTTTAATTAATAAGTTGGGCGCCAATTTGTAACTAATTAGTGTAGCCCACTTTGTGATGAATTTCTAGCTCAGTCGTACTTATAACTTATTATTTGGCTCATTCACCAAATTGTAAGGATAGAGCAAAAGTTAATTTATTTAGTTTATTTGAAGGCGTGGATTGAAAGGTTTCCCTTGGTGGCCTAATATTTATATGGCGCCACTTGCGATAAAT